>JAODJX010000066.1:1980813-2003967 GCA_026776945.1 Isichthys henryi
AACCCATTGGGCGGCCATGGGCCGGGGTTCTTTGTGTCCACCCATCCATCACCCAACCGGTGGGCCGGCGGGCCGCGGGCCGGGGGGCCCCCCCCCCCCCCCCGCCTGAAGCTGGTGTGTAACCTTCCCAGCTACACGTGTGGAGTGTATAGTGATCTGTGATGAGTACTCAGCACATGCCTCAGTATTGATACACATTCAGATGCACAGAGCTAACCCGGAGTGCCGTGTCCAAGAGACAGCGCCTCCTAGTGGAAGTCTGCTGCTTTTCAGCCTACACCTGCCATCCTGTTTCACATTCTTTTACAACTCATCTGAAATGCTCACATTTCGCTTTATTTCTTTTTATCTGATTACTTCTGAAAGTCATTTTTTTCTTAAACAGGAATAACACGATCCAGAAAGCTGCAGAATATTTTATATTATGATTTGTGTTTAAATATGTGGTGGAGCCACATATTTTTTTTGTTACTGTAAGAAAATGTGTTCCGGGCTTGTTTGGTAGCAAAAAAAAATCACGGCAGCAAAATCTGACAGTAAGCAGCAGCATCGTGCGTGTTTTTATGAAAAGGGAATTTCCGTGGGTTATATTTAGAAGACCGTCGCAGTATCAGTCCAGCTTCCAAATAATGTCGAAATGCTTGCAGGAAATTTGTGTTAACTAGCTGGATGTCGGAACAATAGCAGGGTTCATGTTCTCGTACCCGTAGCCAGCTGAGTCTATTGGTTTGGCAAGTTTTTCAGCACTTCCTCCAGAACGACTTACTGCTATGTTTCGTCACGTCACCCGAGTTTCATCTTGCCATCTCCTGATAAATTTCAGCATTTTTTTTTTTTTTGCCAGTGTTATATACCCATCAAAATTTCGAAATCTCCGCCTGACGCCCATATTTGTGACCTCTCCGTCTCCGTGCAGGAGACACGGAGGATGTTGTTTCAAAAGCGGTTGAAATCAACCGGAATTAAATCGAATGTTTCTTTACAGAAACTAATAAAACGTTGGTGTCCCAAATGGGGAAAATCAATTTTAGCCTGCATATGGTCGCAATGGGGATTTTTGTTTGTGTGTGTGTGTTTTTTTTAATAAATTTCTCTGGGTTTCACTTCTTTTCCTTACGGTTTGTGCTCCTTCTGTAAAGTAGCATTTCTGTGTTTTTCCACAAAGTCCACCACAGTGATGCTGCTTCCTGTAAGTGTGCAGTCACAGTCCAACTCGAGGAGGTCACACCGCAATCATCTCAGTCTCTGTCTGTGCTTCCTGCACCTAAAACAAGTTTCAATTTACTTAGTTTAAATGTTTAACATTAACTTAAAAGGTGTTTCTTTTCTTAAAGAAAAGCAGCATGGAAAGCACATTTCTATTTTATTTGCCATTAATATTTCAGCACATTTTGTGTAAGCTTAAAAATCACTATTAAAAGAATGCTTTATTTTATACATCATTTCATCTTCTGTGTGACAGGCATTTCTTTAAATTCACATTTTGACCCTAAGGGGGCAGCATTACCATCCACCCATGCCCCCATCTGTGCCTGGCCAACTTACACCACCCCGATTCCAGCCACACACACCTCCCAAACCCATACTGCGTCGCTGTGTGCGTGTGTGTGTGTGGGCCGGTGTCCTGCGTGAGGTGACGTCCCCGCTACGTCTGTTAGGATTAACTCAACTCGTATCAAAGAACAAGGGGAAAATTTCAGACCTAAGTCACCGCACTGCAAGCATCTCCCACATGCAAGCTGACAGACCCTTGGTTCCAAGACAAAATGGAGTTTCATTCTGTCCGAAACGCAAATCACAGCCAGATCCAAGATGCTTCAGACATGGGTGACTTGGAAATTAATCTTCGAACAAGTACTTTTATTTATCAGTAAATTAACAGCAAGCTAATTGTGCTAAGTAATAGTAACAGTGCATGAGAAAGACGATAAAACTTCTTTACAGGGGTATGAGACACTAAAAATGCATGTTAAATATCCAACTACAGCAACTACCAGTAACGTAACGCAAGGCCACATGCAATAAACTTGCATTTCATCCAGATGTTGAAAAGTTCTCGTATTGCTCTGTTTTGATTTGCTACACACATGGCAAATTAATATATTCACCCCCGGCTGTGTTTCAGTTCGTGAGCACAGTTGTTGGAGTTGAAGTCCTGCTTGACGACACAGTGCTGCCAGGCAGCTCAGGGGTCAGAGTCACGGAGGTCGCGGGCCGAGTTCGGTCCTACCCGTCCAGCTATCTACTGCTCTTCTGCCGTCTGCATGTGCGCATCTGCGACCTGAGTGCGGCTGCGCAGTTGCAGGTGGCTATCTGCGTAGCCAGAGCCAGCCGTTGAGCAGACAGGCGGAAATCAGCAGGGAGAACAGCAGCTGCTCGCTCTGCCGACGTTCCGCGTTCTGCCGCTCCAGGGCGGCCAGCCGCCGGTTCATTTTCACCACCTAGGGTTGCCGGTGACAAGTCCTGGTTACATCCTGAGCTCCATCTGACCCCAAAACCCCATCCGCTCTGCCCAGAGACTCACAAAACCCATGTCGGCCCAGGAATACCGGAACATTCTGGAACCTGTTCCGTTTCTAAACATCAGAGCCCAAGTTCCGAAAAGATGCCAACCACGATAACTCTGAGCGAAGTATTTAACTGTAACTGCTGCAATAAAAAGCCAACAGTGTGAATGGACAGAACTGGTAAAAATGGTAAGACAGCTGTCTACAAAAGGAACCGATGATGATAATGTATCACACTGCGTTTCCACACTCAGTATACGCACTAAGTATACGCACTAAGTATACGCAACTAAAAGGTAACCAGAGTGAAGCTTAACATTTTAAGTGCGCATGTAACACGGGAGGAATTAAGTCTGCATCTTTAAACCTGCTAATCTCACTGACTAATACCAGAGGTGGAAATTTCAGGTCCGCAAAGTACAAATCCTGACCGAGATTTTGTTTCAACCAACCAGTTGAGTATAAAGAGTCACAGTCACAGAGTGCTCAACTGGTTGGTTGAAACAAAATCTTGGCCTGGATTTGTACTTTGCGGACCTGAACTTTCCATCTCTGACTAATACCTTTATAATCCAAGTTTCAAAAGACAAAGGGTTGAACCATTCCAACTCTTACAGTTATTCACTGCTTGAACGCCACAGCACAAAGCCAGACGTTCATATAGAGGCACATCCAAAGTGGAAGAATTACTATGCAACTCTGGCTGGGTGAAGGGCTTTTTAAAGGCTTTGTTAAAGTATGAATGTGACGATGCACCAAGCCTTAAAACTTGCAGACTGCAATGACACCCCCTGTTGGCACTACAGATAATTACAGGTCTTAGAAAAAAAATACTGAAAAAAGTCCCCTGTACTGAACACATCAGCCACTAGGGGGCGATGCTTTGTCATTCTATCTGGAGTGTAGAAGCCTCAGAAAGACACACAGGAAAGGCAGGACAGGGGACGATGTTTGCGGAAACTCACCTGTCTGCGTAAAACGAGGAACTCAACATTGCCCTCGCTGTCATCCTCTGCCAGCCATTCCGTTGTTGTACTGCCTCGGGAGAAAGGAACACAAATCAGCTCAGAGTAAGAAGCTGCAGTTAACAGACGGTTAACAGTGTACTAATCCCAGCTGCCATCAAACTGATGACTCTGATACTTTGAGAACTAAGAATCTAACCGCTTAAAGAAACGCTTTGGTTTTTTCTTTTTTACGGGGCATGTTTGAGGAAGTGACTTCAAAGGTGAACCTTGCTGAGGTAATTAGATTATTACATCTTACTTATTCAGCAGATGCTTTTAACTAAAGCACCGTACATTTTTGAGAAAGTGGGTCAGACTGTCCTCGGAACAACTAGGGTTTAGGGGCCTCACTCAGGGGCCCCATGGTGAGGGTTAGGGGCCTCGCTCAGGGGCCCGACGGTGAGGGATAGGGGCCTCGCTCAGGGGGCCCACGGTGAGGGATGGGGGCCGACGGTGAGGGATAGGGGCCTCGCTCAGGGGGCCGACGGTGAGGGATAGGGGCCTCCCTCAGGGGGCCCACGGTGAGGGATAGGGGCCTCGCTCAGGGGGCCGACGGTGAGGGATAGGGGCCTCCCTCAGGGGGCCGACGGTGAGGGATAGGGGCCTCGCTCAGGGGGCCCACGGTGAGGGATAGGGGCCTCCCTCAGGGGGCCGACGGTGAGGGATAGGGGCCTCGCTCAGGAGGCCCACGGTGCGGGATCGGGGCCTCGCTCAGGGGGCCCACGGTAAAATCACTTTGCTGGCACTGAGACTTGAATCGGCACCCTTCTGACCACTAGGGGTGCAACGGTACACAAAAATCACGGCCTGGGTCATTTCACAGTTCCGTACAGCAATGGCAAAAGTAACGAATCATAAATTGCTTTGTTTTCTTTATTAAATAGTGGTTTACCGGGCAAGGTATGGCTTTCTTAGTCTCTGTCAATATTGCTGCGATCTACTAATAAAAAAGTAAAATTTACTTAAAAGTAAATCAAAATAAATATCCATTTAGATGCATTTAGATTATTTAGAAAATTAGCCGCACCTGATCTGTACTGTGTTCACATTAGCAGCTTTCAGCTTCATATTAGAGCTGCGCAACACAAATATCGCCTCATAAAATACAAAGCGTAACAAAATAGACATTCATTATGGCGCAGTACTTAAAGAAATACCTCTGCTGTACCTGTATTCACATTAACAACTTCCAGCTTCACGCTACGACTTACACAAGCATGCGTAATGGTGCGGCTTCATCTGCCTGTTTCCGAATGTCGGGGGAAACACACAAAGGTTCCGCATTTGCTGTATTCCTTCGGTACATATGCGTACTAAACTGAAAGACCTGTACCGAGAATTTTACGTGTACCGTTACACTCCTACCAGTTACAGGCACAGTGTCCTGCCCACCTGAGCCACACATTACCCTTAGATCAGAGAATAGTCATTTTTTAGGTATAAAGAGAAGCAGGACTGAAGGCAGTGGATTATTTTTTTTAAACTCCACATAACAGCAGAAGCGTAAGGCAGATGATAAAACTGAGACTGTAATGTGACAGGGGAGCTGGACGCCATGACACCTTCTCCGGCTGAGGCCTGTGGTGCTGGGGGTGTCTGTCAGGGCAGTGGGGGGGTTTTCTGGGCAGCTGGACCTGTAAGTGGAGGATTTGGGGGGGGGGGAGTACAGAATTCAAATATATTTCTAATGTGGGTCACATGAAAAGCTGTCCAATAGAACGGCAGTCCAGTCAGAGGGGTGGGGCCATCTGAATTAGGGAGAACGAGGGCGGCGGAAGTGTGTGTGACATACGTCACCTGGAACTGTACTTCTGGGTCACAGACTGCAGGACGCGCCGAGAGGCCAGGCGACCCAGGTCTTTGGCGGCCTGCAGCATTTGCTGCGGGGTCAGGAGGCTGGCTGGGATGGTAGGAGATCCTGGGCACTGTGGAGGGTGTCCAGTGCTGCGACTACGGCGAGTGAGGATCGCATACACAGATAGATCTTACCATGGCAGCAGTACAGTAATGAAATAACATGGACGACAGCGCCGCTTAGTGTAAAGGCTGCTAATCGTCTGCAGTGAGCAGTACTGAGCAAGTCAGTGGACAAAAGTGTCTATCAAACAGCTGTAACTCAGCACAGAGTGGCACTATATTCTGCACACTGTTAAAATGGCTAACACTATACATGACTCTGGCTCCCCCTACTGTTGGCTCAGAACACTGACATAACATGCAACAGGCTTTAGATTCATCACTGGTATATTTTACTCAGACTTTATTTTGCTGATGGAGTAGTAATATTTTAAAATGTAGTTCACAGCGCCTGTTAGTTTTCTTAAATGACATTGCGACGCATTAACTGCACAGTACTTATACTACTATTACAAAGTGCCCCAGAAAAGACTAAAAGACCGAATTAGACCTAAACTAACGAATTTGGTACCGAGAGCCACCATTTTACCGGGAGAATGTCAGGTGACCAGCCATAATGTCATGTGACCAGCCAGAATGTCATGTGACCAGCCAGAATGTCATGTGACCAGCTAGAGTTTTAAAGAAAACAAGGGAAAAAAGCTGTAAGCAAAGGGAGACGTACGTGGGAGGTGTATGAAGAATCTGCTTCGAAGTGCTTGGGGTCACAGGGGGACTCCAGTTAATGGTCTGGTCACTGAACGACCTCCGCAGGGGGCTCTGTCACAGCAGAGGCTTGTGAGAACATCCCACACAGGTAAATATATCCTTTATTAACCAGAATAAAAGCATAACGAGAGAGTATAGAGGACACCCGCCCATGCCTCAGCTCAGAGAAGCACATAGCAAGACAGCCAGGGTGAGCCCACTTACCACTGGGGGGTCTCGTGACGACGTCGACCGATCCCGACCCGCAGATTGGACGTCCCATGCCAAACCCACATGGGGAGGGGCACTGTGCTTGATCGAGGTGGAGAAAAACGGCCTGGGGTTCAAGTCCACGGCTTCTGGCAGAGGTAAAAACACCGAAATGTTAAAACTTTCCCACCTGTTGCTGCATGAAAATGGTATGCTCCTGTCTGGGAAGCAGCGCCCACCTGCCAGGGACAGCCTGTCTGGGACATGCATCCTGTAGGCCAGCGTCAAGTCCTCCAGCTTCTCCTGTTCCTCGTTTCCAGGTCCCACCCCCACACTCAGTCGCTCAGGCACTTGCATCTTCTGGTTGATGGCCTCAGTGAAGCCCTGGTCCACACCGCGAGCCCGAGGCCGCCCCTCCAGAAACTCAGCGGAGTCCATAACGCCCTGACCTGTACTCAGGTACACGAACAAGTTAACAAGCTAATACACCCTTATGCATTCAATTTTGCAGGAATCATTTATTAATCAACTAAAACGTCCTAGCATACAAATTAAACTCAATAGGTAGGGGAGATAGGGACTGCCCTAGTCTGGGAAGCTAACGCAATTATGGTATTCAGCATTTTGCCTAGACGTCAGTCTAAACAGTTAAAAGGGGATGCGTACTACAACTAACATTACATCGCATTTTATTAAAGTCACAGCTTATGAGAATTATATCCAACTACTTCAAAACGCCGGGAAATTAACTGGCAGTTAATGCGTTGTTTTCTACCTCAATGTTATGTTGTTGAAAGTTTGATGGTCGGAAAATCGGAAAATAACATCGGCGCATGTCGGTGAACCTTGTCGTCGGATAAGTGACATTTAGAGAATAGCATGCATAACAGCTAATGAAATTAACGTTAGCTAGCATGCCGGCCATTTCCCAAGTGCAGTTAATGCTTTGCAAGGACACTTCCTAAGTATCATAAGTTATTTATTGAGGTTAAAAAAGGGCATTCTCTCGGAGCCACGAATAAACAAACTAAAAGTCCCTACAGTCCTCATATGTTTCATGTAATAACGGGTAAGTTTTATATCTGCGTAAATAACTAAAAAGCGACTCCAAACTCGAGTTACACCACACTAACCTTCTCCAACGAACCGGTGACGTCACTGTTTTAGAAAGTCTGCAAACGGAAGTGCAAAGCTCCATGATGATTGGCTGACGGTGGGCAGGCAATTTCACACCTTGACCACTATGCCTCCGTGTCGCTGTTGCTCGTTTAAATGGACACGGGCCCAGAAACAAATCATTCATTTAATTATGTTTTTAACATAGCGTGTTACACTTAATTTACTTCTTTTATCTGCAATTTTAGAATATTTTAAGGGGTAACATATTATCCCATGATCCTAAAAATCATTTAGAAGACTGATAATTAATAATCATAAATCATAAATTATTATAATAACCAGATCATTCAACATAATTCAGCAGAAGACAGGCTGGTATGGATAAAAACACATTTATTATATACACAAAGGTATCATCAGTGCTTTCACAAATTTGGCACTTAGTAAATAAATGTGGCTATGGTGGTCTGTGGGAATGGGGGGGGGGTGTCACTAGTGTCACTAAACGGAACAAAGTAGAAGGTGACAAGGAAAAAAACAGGCCCCGCGAATTTTATTTTTTTTCCACTGACACAAAATGGCATCCTGTGTAGAGTGTACCCAAGTCCTGCGTCCTGTGATTAGTCTCCAGCTTCCCCATTGCCCTGACCAAAATAATCAAGATCATACTGGACATATTGGCAGCAGCTTTTATATAACATGTTCCTGAAAGAACAAATACGCGTCATTCAGATGACACTTGTTTGACAATTCAGATATTTCGTGAATTGGTTGTATTTTGTTTCTTATATAACAGAATTATTTAAACGTGTAGGAACCTGAGATCAGTACTGGTTCCTCTCAATGACAGACATTCCTCTTGTCACCTTTTACATCGGCCCTGACACAATTCTTCATATTTAAACATGACTAGGAGACATCAGAAAAACAGACTTGCACATAGTTCACATTGTAGAGACTCCCCCACACCTGCGACGTTTGCTGATGGAATATAACAAGTAGTTACAATCTGCCAGGGGAGCCCGAGTGGAAAGAGAGGATTCTTCACTTGTGTTCAAAATATCACAACAAAAAGGTACATGATAAAACCATAGAATCGTCCATTATTTTCCAAAGTCTTAATATTTGCAATTCCTTCCAGTAAGAATTTAACAACCTGCAGGAACTTTCCCTATATGCATTCGCACTGGATTCAGCAATTCCAATCCACCAGTGAACCACTAAATCACTCAATCAATCGATAATCAAGTTTGATTAATCAAGTCTAAGTCTTCAAAGTTATCAAATCATTATTCGGGAAATCCCGTCTTGCAAGTTCTATTCACTGAGGATTTCAAAAGCAAGACAGCTTTTAAAAATCTTGAAGTCACTCTCACCTTCAATGGGGACAGAAGAAAAAGCAAAGGACAGATTTCGGAAGACAGACGCTCGGTTTCGGCAGCCTCGGATTTTCCAGGCAACAGTGCTGCGACACCTGGAATCTTCTAGAAAGATCGGCTTGTTTGACAGTGACAACTGGAGCATTCTTCGGATGAATTGTCGAAAGCAAAATAGTTACATGTTTAGTTGAGGGTCAAGTGAAAAATATTTGATTTCTTATGAATGTAAAACACAAGGGTCGGTATAAATATATCAGATGATGGGTGTGTTCAGTGTTTACGTCCTCTCAAGCTACAGACATGAAGACCTATATCAAGTGGTTCACATGTGTTAAAATCTACTCTAGAAACCTGTAACAAAAGGCAACAAAATACAATTATAAAAATACTAATCCACGCATTAGCAAATCATAAAAAAGACATTCAAGTGGAGTGTTTCAAACACACATGTATGCACATATATACATAAATATACACTGTAACTTAATTTCTTTTGCTGTGCTTCACGGAGATATTCTTCTAAGGTAAAAGACCCTCTCTGGACATTAAGGAAAACATGAACGGATAATGGTCTGTCTCACGGGAGTGATCGACTAACTATCTTCAGATACCTGCACTATCAGTGAGACCATGTGAGAAGACGCCGTTCGTGGAGATGAAGGGAATGGCATCTCACGTCGTGGAGATTTGGCGAAAATGCACGGGAACGATTACCTGGTCATTAATCAGTGAGGCGCTAACATTAGGCATTTAGATATAGAGACTGATATGGCACAAACTGTGGCAAATGGGGGACGGAGACAAACACACACAATGCTTCTTTTGCTTGAAGTTCCACAGCTCAAACCCAATACAGCATTATAATACATATTATTATATACCAATTACAAGGACAACACGTAGCCCCTTGAGCCACTCTAGGGATTGTGCAACACAGTGTTGACAATAATGACCCACAACAAGAAATGGTACCGCTGGTGAAGGGCTGCTAGCTCTGCTCTAGGCTGGTATCATGAGACGGGACACAGCCAGACTGTAGGTTATAATGCACAAGCCGCAGCATCCCCCCATGGGATATATTCAAAAACCAGTCCACTTCTTCTTCTGCAACTGGTACCACTCAAAATGTGTTTCTCAATACCAAGAAGGCAAAGATCCTACTTGTGGTCTCAGCAAGAACGGTCTTGCTATCTTTTGCTCCCAAAAAAAATGAACATGGGGTGTGATGAATCATGGGATTGGTGTTGCTGGGCAAGGATGAATTCAATATATCCTTGAGATTTGAGACGGGGCAAGAACGATCCCGTGTATTTCTGTTCTTAGCATTGGAAATGGTCTTCGGCAATGGAAGGTGATGTCAAACGGGTACGTGGGAACGCATGTACGGTCAAGTACACATAGCGAGAAACACCCAAACTCTGAGTCCTTCCGGAAAGGTGTGGCCAACTTCATTTCGCATCACCTAGGGTATTCCGGGCATCCCAATTGAGACATCTAGACCCGTGATCCCAATTATCCTTCTGCGGACTCCGTTGGCAGCAACGGCTGCGGTTAACCTGAGCTGAGAGTATGCCTTCCGACGTGCATCAAGACGGACACACCAAAAGGCATCGCGGCTGCTTGTTTGGCAGGTTAGACCCGAAAGGAATGTTTCGCAAAGCGTCAGAGAGAACGAAGCAATCGCGTGAACGGTGCCACCTAGTGGACACAAACAAGTACGAAATGCGTTTTAAACATCTTGATTCTCACTGAATCTCGTCAAAAAGTAACAAAACACAGTATAAAGCCAGCGGAGGCACAGGTTGCCTGCTTCCTTATCATTCAAATGCCAGATTCATGGAAGACAGGCAGAAAAGGGGCGGTTTGGGGGGGGGGGAGGTTATGTAATGTGTTCCTCTGTCTATTGACTCCGCTCAGCCATGTATGGGCACATGCACAGAGGTGTGTTGAGCAGTTTCCTGCTACAATCGAGACGAAGAAGGTGCACGTCCGACAAAGTAAGGGAAAGCGGCATAGGGAACTAAGGCCATACACGGAGACAGCAATGTTTTACCATCGCTTGTTTTTTTATAGATCCTGAAATTGTCAGAATTCTCCAGACCCTTGTAAATTCAGATGTACTGTCACACGCCACCACATACAAGGATCTCAGTACTCTCTTGGGGTTGCCAGCCCCCCTTCCTGCCCCATAACCCCACGACAATAAAGCTTGAATCTGTGACGTACAATTTCAGGCGTTGTGGGAGATGTCTCTATAACGCTCATGACTGGGGTGGGGTGGGGGGGATTTCACTCCTACGATACGCGCAACCTACGGCTGGTGTTTGGACAGCTCTGTTTTGCTCGAGGACGGAGAGTGGGAGAGGGGGCTGCTTACTCCTGTTTTCCGCTGGCCGCATCTATGCCGCCCTGGATGTGTGATGGAGAGTTTCAAGTCGACCGCTACGTCTTCCCCATACCCAGCGTACAGCCAGGAAGGGCTCGTCCTAAATTCACAGACAGCGCTGCAGGCGCCGTGAGCGAACTGCACACTGCTTCTTCCGCATCTCCAGTCTTCCTCTGTCTTACAGCCAGGGAAGGAGCATCAGGGACGAGGGTTTGGGAGGTGAGAAACCCCTAACGATGGGCAAGGACACAGGAGTCCAGCTGCACAGCGACTAGGAGCATCTCAGAGTTCAAACATGAGATGATCAGAGTGAACAGGATACCACCTGCCAACACTAATGCACAACGAACGCACTGGACACGACCCCAAGCACTGCCCACGGATGGGGGGCACACGCAGACTCCACGTGCAGAACCCGGAATCGCATTCTGGAACTAACCTCAGCCGCCAAGGGTGGTGGTGGGGAGGGAGGGGAGGTGGAGGAGGGTGGGGAGGCAGGGCGTTCATTTCTGCTTGACGATCTCCTCGTACTTAGGCGGGGGGTCGCTGTAGGGAACTGAGGTCTCATCGCTGCTGCTCTCCAGGTGTCCCGTCACCTCCTCGTAGGAGGGCGGGGGTGTGGCCCCGGAGAGCCGAGACGCCACAGAGGCGGAGGAGTCCTGGATGTAGAGAGCACGGCCGTTGGGAGGGAGCGACTGCTGATGGGGGGCCAAGCCCCCTCCCGTACCTCCTCCTCCACCACCCCCACCTGCCGCGGATGCTGCTGTCGCCCGCCCGCAATCTGAATGTGTGTTCTCAGAGTGGCCGGCGGTGTCCCGGTGCACCAGAATGCGAGGCAGGCTCCGGGAGGTGCGGCTGGCCAGGTAGCGGTTCTGAGTGTACGCGGGCCGGCGCCGTGTGGCCTTCTGCAGCTGGCACCTCCAAATGAGGAAGAGGGCGATGATGATGAGGAGGGCCACGCCCAGCAGTGGCACCACCATGTAGACAGTGTCGGCGCGCTCCGAGCGCGTCTCCGTGTTGGTGCTCACCGTGTTGGTGCTCACACGCTTCCAGAACTCCATCTGGGCTGCCTGCAGGGATGCAGAGCATTGTGGGTAAGAAAGTTAATGCTGAACAGATATATTTAAAGGTTGCAAAAGAGACCAAACAATGTGCCAGATTAGACTACAAAAAAGCTCTTAGCTTTGATTAATTATTTGGGAAGCTGCAAGCATTCTCTTAAAAAGGCACCCAATTTCCAGTATTGCGTAATGAACTCTACTGCCCCCTGCTGTTCAGGGTCTGCACTGTCACCCTGAGCTGAAAAGTAGTGCCCCATTCAGAAGAGACAGGGCTGTGGAAAAGCCTAGACACACCTCAGTCCTCCAGGCTAATGTCCATGCCCGAGTTCTTAACTAAAACTCCTACATTCCAGAAAACGCCCAGGAGGTGTACCGTGCACTCCCAGGTCTTGTGCACCTCCTCCTCCTCACGGGGAACACGTCCGTCCTCTGCACGCTGTCGAAACTCTTCCTGGAACCCGTTGGCAGTGAGGGATTAGAGGCAGAGACAGATCGCATCCTTCACTCCGGGGAACTCTGCAGGTGTTAGGACAGGCCAATGATCAGCGAGGTAGGCGGGGCAGGCTCTCTGATGGACAGACAGGACCGCCAATCGTGACATGACAGTGGCTGCCATCCAGTCTACCTGCTGCGTGCCTCTCTGCGTGTGGAGCCTCTCAGCACCATCAGAGCTAATTAGCAGCAAAAAACTTGTATTTGCAGTCATACACACAGGTTTCTGGCCACAGTAATAAAATACAAGGGCTGGTTCCGGTCCCAGGACGATCTCCATTATGTTGCCAGCGAGCATATTACGGCTGAACTGCTTCCAAATGATCTCGCAGTGAACTCACCGCTATACAGATGAGTAAACATGAAAGATGCTTCACATAAAAGTACAGGGGTGAAAATTTCAGGTCCAAAAAGTAAAAATCTAGACCAAGATTTTGCTTTGGTCAACCAGTTGAGTATAACCAAAGTCACAGAGAACTCAACCGGTTGTTAGAAACAAAATATTTGGATTTTTACTTTCTGGACCCAAAATTTATACCTCTGTTGAAGTGTCATATGAGCAAAATAATAATAACATTAACTTAACATTAATTATTTGTTCAGTCAGTAATGGCAATTAATGTCTTTTAAATGTATAGGGTATGCCTTTAACACTTAAGAATCACTTTTCAGGAGAAAAATGGCAAGAGAGCCATCAGCGGCATTTTGTGACACAGACACTTAAGGACGCCTTCCCACCTTCAGCCATGTTGACACTTCACAACCAGGACTGCAAGGCGCGGACCTGTGGAACAGACTCCGGGGAGTCAGACTGGGAGCCTCCGAGAATGACAGCACAGTCAGTGATGTTTAAGTGACGGGGATACAAACTGATTTCGTTTTTTTGCAACGTTTGAATTACAGCAGGTAGCAAAATATTTCAGTATCCAGTAAGACTATTTGTATTAAAAAAATAACTATGGGTGCAAACAAAAGGCCTTTGATATTTCAGATTTCCTCACATCTGTTGGGAAACAAAGGATTGACCAAGACTAAAAATGTCAAATCATTTCAGTGAGTGATCGTCGAGGCTGTGTCTCTGGCCTTGTTGATCAATACAAGATCTTTCTGTTTGCATTTTGTATTCATTTGTATTACAGTCAATGTTTGTGTATTTCTATAAAAAGTAGAATTAATAATTTATGATCTTAAATCCCAAACTAACCGCGGGCACTCTGCGTTACAAATTTCTAAATAAAAAAAAAAAAAAACAACTGACGTCAAGAGGGAACATTTAGATACATGCACCAGAAAACCAACTCTCACTGCTTCCAGCAGACCAGTGACAATAACAACACGACTACACAATTTAAGGTTTAAGATTTGTGAATTTATAGACAGCTACACGCACCGTATATCTTTATAAATAAATTCGGTCTCCTATAAATAAGCGGTCATGGGAGGTTACCATGGCAACAACGAGGAGGTGGAGGAGAGTAGGGAGATGCGCTCAAAACAGTCAAACAATCCGGGCGCGCTTAGTTAAAATAAACACGTAAGCATACGCGTTGAGTTAGGCTTTACTGCCAGCGCCACGGTAACCAAAAAGCGAATTATTTCCAGGAATGTAATCACGCCATCCAGCATGTCATTTATCGCCAAAAGACACATGTTACATGTGAGAACTTAGGTAGAATTGCTGGACATGAGCTTCGGGATCATGCAATGATCGGATGAGACACATACGTCGCGGCTGTAACACTGTCTATCTGAATATTAGGCACGAAAACTGGTTTTATTTTAATAAGTTAGGCGCGCATATGCAAATATTTGTTTTAGTAACAAATAATCTCGCAAACAATTCAGGTAAACATATTATTTATTACATTATATTATTACAATAAAAAAGAAAATTGTTTGCTGACTTACTGGGTAAGCAATGAAATAGTGGTAAGAGTTATATGAGTGTTTAGCTGAGATATAAGATAAAAATAAAATAAAACGTTACAGCCAGCTAGTTATACTACTTGTTTAACATTGCATTTGTCACTAATAAAAAATACTTCCATGAATTTCACAAACAGCATTTAAATTGTTTACAACCACGAGCGAATGACTGAGAAACAAAAATACTCAAAAATACTGTAAACCCTACCTTCCACATCATAGCAAAAGCACTTCTATGCCATCCGTTTCCAAAACCGGAGCACCCACACAAGGCATTCAGCGATTGAAACGAAGACGCGCGTCAGCCAATAGAAATTATGGAATCCCCTTTATTGTCCAATGAGCTCATGGACCGAGACACGTTAGCTAATAAATGACGCCTCCGTATGACAAAGCATGATGGGTAGTGGAGTTAATTGCCATATACGCCCCTGGCTACTTCCAGCAGTTTCAACAAATCACCCCACGTAAAAGAATCGTTGCGCCGGTACACTATTTTGAATAATTTATTATACACATACTACAATCAGTGGTTTCATTTAAAAATACATCGACACCTTCCTAGAATGGAAGCTATTTATTTTTCATGCCACGCCTTGTATTAAAAGACTACATGCCCCAGAAGATACGCGTCTCTTTCTTTATTACGTTTTCAAAGCACGGAAAAGGAATGCATGATATATGAGAAAACATTTTATGGCTAAACATAAAATCGTATGTAGTTAACTTAAAAGGCTACGTAAACAGAGCTGACGTTGACTGATATGAGCTGTAAATGTCATTAATTAAGGCTAAAACAGATCGCCAGTTACCCAGGACATCTCCGGCTAATGGTACGAATAAAATATCTACCAGACGCACTAATACCTACAGATGATAACATAAAAGGGTAGTTTTTTAAAGACGAAAAAGAATTTATCTGTTTCTCTTTGCTGGAAGTGCTGTGTGTCATGGGGTCGGGTCTCAAGTGGTAAAGCCGATGGCAGCACGGCATTTTCGGTAACTTGAGAGGAATCTAAGAGTTGGGTCTTTTTCATCCCAGCAGGATGTATCCACAGATGGCTCACGCCTGGAGCACTTAAGAGCAGGACATGCCCGTCTCTGACTAGAGAGATAGGGTTCGGGTACATCAAAGACACTCAGAAAGATGTGAGGAATCTCTGATAAACTTAGAATCAAACTTGTGATATGATTATAATGTTGACAATGTGGAAAAATAAACAAAAAAGCATCCATGAATTATCTTTAAGAAGCAGTTTTAATTAAATAACAGTAGTTTATGCAATGTTTCAACAATGTATAAAAAGTAGACAAATTACATATAAATACATATTTTACATCATAAATTAGAAACAAATAAAATAGAAATTGTACTTTTCTATTTACAAACGAGGTCCACACCCTGAGATTATATGCAGGCAGAACAATCATCCCAATATGAGATCTATACAATCCCAGCATGCATTGTGGTACCATTGTGATATGTGAAAGAAATGGGTTTACTGTCAAAGCTTAGTAGCAAACTGGGTATACTGTTACCCTTAAAGTGAAACCGTTTACACCACCAAAGTGTAAATAGTTTTGACGTCAGTTATGTAGTAACATTTCTGCTTCATTTTTCCATACAGGATAGGCTTTGTCTGGAATTGTACAATTGTTGTTGTGCTTGTTTGTTTGCAAATAAGGACAGTCAATGTCTTTGCGAGCACTGCACAGGAGTTTCTGTGTCACCGGAACTGGTTTATCTGTGCAGTCCTGTAGATCAGCTGGGATGTCAGCTCCCCTGAGATAGGCTCGAGAAGGCGTCAATCAGGGACTGCGGGCTTACTGAAGCTCAGTTGTCACTGGTAAAATGTGCCAGATGTTTCAGGCAGCTCTTAGAATCCCTGCCGTCGTCTTCCTCCCATTCCTCCTCGAAATCGTCATCGTCGTCCTCATCCTCGCTTTCAGATTCATCGTAGAAACTGATGGTCGCCTGAACGGGGAAGTTCCTTAGCAGAACTTCGCCGTCGCTGTAGAGGTAATCGAAGGACTTCGACTTGGGCCAGAAGAGCCTGTGGCGTGAAGATGGACAGAGCGGTTAGAAGTGTGTATGTCCCACGTTAACGATGACACAGAAGATGTCATTTTCATATTCATGAGATTTACTTTTCGATTCAAAAATCAAACCATGACAGAACTTATTTTCCTGTGACAAAACCTGTCCTGCTTTAACAAATGGCTACAAATCCACACAAAACACAAGTTTAAATAAAATGCTTCATTACAGGGTCATTTTTAAGTGACCCTGTAAATATTGCAGCTGCAGCTCCTTCGAAATTCTCATTTCAGTGGTAGAAATACTGACCTTACGGGATGCTGGAATGATTGAGTCTTCCCTCCGACCAAATTACCTCTTGGGACAACCGCTGTGGTGTATGGCTATAAGCAGAGAACAGGCGACACATGTTACTTTCACACATTGGGGGTAAAACGCCTATTTTCACTACTGGACTTGCTCCTGTCCAAATGGTGGAAGGATGGCTGGGTGCTAGATAAGCGAGTCTGTGGGAAAAGCGCCCTGTTTTCTGTCCCGGGCGCAAAGGTGTCTGCTTTGGCCTTTCTGCGATCGACGGGGAAGTGCTACTTAGGCCAAAACGCTCTTAATGTGTCACCTCTGGTGTTAGCGGCGTTCCTGCATAGGCTGTCACTGTCCTGCCAGATGGCTCCGTGTGTCAGGCCCAGAATTCCCTGCCACTCCTTGCCATTGGTTGTCTTACATCCACTAAGTGGCAAGGTGTCGAAAACAGCTAATTTTTTACACCTTTGGCTCTGGCACACTCCAGTGAATTGTCCCTACATTCCTTCCTGTCCCCCTGCTGTTCGGGCAAGTTTGTCTAACCCCTCCACCCTATTTAGTTGTGTGTCTGCAAATACATCATTTTCGATTTGTACACGAAGTACAAGTACAAATC
The DNA here is from genome assembly GCA_026776945.1 of Isichthys henryi. NCBI lineage: Eukaryota > Metazoa > Chordata > Actinopteri > Osteoglossiformes > Mormyridae > Isichthys > Isichthys henryi. Next base: position 1,998,459 of record JAODJX010000066.1, read on the forward strand.
ACAAATATGTATTCTGCCAATGAATCCGAATTTAAGTTGTAAATATGAGCGTTTTATACTATGCAATTTAAGTGCGATTTGTAAATGAAAACTTTTTAAATATAATGATAGCTTGCGACAAGATTCGTACAACAAAATGTGACTAGACACATATCAACCACATACAAGTCCGTTTAGGGTAACGTGAGAGACAGATATGGAACTTACACACACAGTTCGGGTCCTCGTGCATCTGCTATGCGCATCTCCGCTCGTGGTGAGCCACGGTCTCCACAGGACAGCATGACTGCAGAGAAGCCATACGGTCAGTGTCAATCAAATACGCTTTATTAAAGTACAATGCACATTTTTAAATACAGTGCTCTTTGTTAAAGCCTCAAAAATATCAATAAATGTAATAAACAGACGTTTCCGGGAGCAGTAAATCCCACCCAACTACGCTACATCTACACAAAACTGACCATGCAATACATGGATTTGTATAATTTAAGAAATTCTGATAACACGCATTGTTTTGTGCTAGCATGAGCTGCGAATTTATAATTAAAAAGCAATAAACACGTCTTAACAGGATATCGCAAATGCAGGTACGCGGATCATCCCATGCGATCTATGTAATTAATCAATTGAAATTATAAGTGATTGCAATACAGTAATTAAATACATCGCTAATTCCACTGAAGTGGGATAATTAGCAATACATTATATCATTATATAAATAAGTGTATAGACCTATTGCAAAGCATCGCAGTTTACCTGTTACTGTGTGTTTGGCTACGAAGAACGCAGTTCAAGAGCGAAAAAGGAACCGCAGCGAAGGGATTCTGGTGGCTGGAGAGAACAGAGGTTTCCATTTCCGTATTTCGCAGATAAGTTCCTTCGCCAAAAAGCAAAACCGTCTCCTCTCGTATCACGACGTGGGGTAGGTGCAGTCTCCGGCGGAATGCAGGATTCACGAGTGGTGGCTGAAGCCGCTGCGAGTCTATACAGCAGTCGCGTACGACCAGGGTTTTTATAAGAACCACAGCCGGGGGGCAGGCTGCTGGTGGATAGGTGGGCAGGGGGGAGGAGGGGAGCAGGGAGGGGGCGTGCGTGCCAAATGACTTGAGGGGGACAGGCTGCATTTTGGTGTGAAGAATTACCCAGTTGTATAAACAGAGAGTCGCAGTCAGAGGGTGAGAAATCTCATACCAGCGAGGTGATTATAAAAACAAAAAGGAGAAAAGTTAGACACCATCTGCGAGAAACGCGACAGGGGGTAAAGCAACGGAGGGGTTGGCATATAATTAAGAGAAAATTAGTTTACAGCCCAGTTATTTCTGACTCGATCCGCTATAAGCGCATCTCTAATCGGTGGCTTTAATATCTGCATTATTTTGTCATTTTAAAGTGTTAGCTTACGCTAATTTTACCTGACCTTAATAAAAAGACTAGTTTCAAATAATTACAGGACATAAGCATAAAACGAACGACTTTCTGTTACGAATGATTTAGATGGAGTGGAGTGTCATATATTTCAGAAGATCAATGTATACTGTAAATAATAAGCACAAAGAACAGACAAGGCACTTCTCTGGATACGTACGACACGAAGTTCGTGTAAATTTCATTCAGTATTATTTTCGTAAAAATTGATACTCCTCTTTTAATTTCAAGTTGATTGAGATACATCAGAAAATGCAGCAGACAGTAGTTTTATTCATACTTCTGTTTTCTTAAAAGGTTAAGAAAGTAGGGTTGGGACCTGCGTGCTCATTTGACGGAGTAAGTGGGTACTTCAATGCAGGCAGACAGCACGCGCCTGAGCACGTTAGCCGAGGTGTGACAAATGTCACTATACGCCCATAATGAAGGTCTAATCGGGCCTCGATGGACTCCGCGGCTCCATTTGGAAAAACCAACCCTGTATTTACCTCCTGTTGAGACAGCAAACTGACGCAAAAGGCACAAATGGACATGCTAGGGGCCAGGGGAATAGGAATTGTTTAACCCAAATGCGGTGTCACATGCAGAATTGACTAGAATATCGATCTAGCCAAGCCTTCAAATTAAAAAGTATGGGTTTCTAGAGGTAAAATAGCCTAAATTAAGGAACGTAAATGTCAATAATTATGCTACGCTACACCACACACACACGCACACACACACACACACACACACACACACACACATATATGTCTGCATGAAAAAACACGTGCGTATACATGAAATTACGGATGTGGGCAAGTGTCAAACATAAGATTAAAAATGTTTATTGTTTACTTATACTATTATAATTGTTAAATTAAGAGTTCGGAAGATGGTTTGGGGATAAATATACTGACAAGAATAAATCGATATTAAGGAAACACTAAATTAAAGATTGATTTAGCAGGCGCCGAATCCCCATCGTATTGGGTGCCTGGAAGGCACAATAGATAGAATAATTTAAACATTTATATTCAATTTTAAGTTATAGTGATATTAGCAGACCCTTTGTCGATGACAGATAATTGAAATGAGGGTTAGTATTTCTTATACTGCAATCAAGAATAATTTATTTATATGCCGATTTTAAGGGTTATGGTTCTCTGGGGAGTCCGATGACAGTTTATCTAGCGCTACGATCTAAATTTTGGTAATAACAATGGTGGTACCAGTTTTAATGGTGGCACCAGTTAATTAGCGGAAAAAGTCAAATTACGATGGAAACTTCTGGAATGGAGAGCTGCCTGAAGAGGAGCCAACGATAAGATTTAATTTAAGTCTTTCTGTAAGCGTTTTTAAGCGCTTGCAACAGAGTGGGTAAATATCACATTCAGGTGCCTAACGGCACTCTACCGTTTATCGTCGTTCACAAATTGCATTATGACGCCCAGGCAAAAGTTTGCTCCAAGACCCAAATGTCTAATCCCCAAAACCAAGTCCTATGAAAACAAAGGGGGGGGGGCGCAGCTGATTATTTCACTCTGGTGGTTTTTTTTGGGTGGGTGGGGGTGGGGGGGGTACCCTAGTCTCGCATTTGCTGACCATCGAAGGCCACATGGATGCTTACATCTCCCTCCCCACCCCCCTCTTCGCAGCATTCCGCCATCCGCTGCCCGGACAAGCTGCGCTCTCCCGCGGTGTGGAATGCAGGTAATCGCGGCCGGAGCGGCTCAGATTCCGGGCGTCTGCACTTTCTTTATGCAAAGTCAGTCCCCGAGGGAACTGAAGATACTTTAAACGCAGTGTGCTAAGTTCCTTTTAAAATGCAAAACACCTGGTTTTACTATTGTACTTCTGTGATGTTCCTAACAATGCCAGTAAAAACCTGTTTAGAACAAAAGTAGCCGGCGTAGTACTGTACATTGTTCGGCTCCGTTTATATTATATATCATTTTTTGTTTTGTTTTGTTTGCCATCGCCGTATTGAAAGCAAAAAAATTGCCATGAAATAACGGAGAGACAAAACGCTTAGCATATCAGCGTATTCTTTTCAATTGTTATGACAAATACATTGTAATAGAAACCCCAGGAATAATTATTTGCACATAGTGGTACTGCAAAAACGACATATTTTTAAATCCTTTGGCAATCGTTGATTTCCTCACACACTAAACCTTTCAGAATGCACAAGTAGATCTGGATTTCAAGCTGACTACTCGGAGGTAAATAAAGGACACCAACCCCCCCCCAAGACTGGTCTATCTCCCTACTATCTCTTAGCAGAGCACAGTGTTAGGCGAACTCTCACTCCCTGGAGAAACACCTCCTACTGCCAGAGCTAGGGGTCCCTCTTCTCAGATCAGCGCCCACAGGTCTGACCTTTGACCAAAAGATGTGGATCCGTGCCCTCAGGTGACCTCTGACCCTTAATTGAAACATACACATAATTAACATGGTGGTAATACAGAAGCTCAGTCTCACAGTTAATACCGCATTGCACTAGTTCCAGGATTCTCATATATTCCAACCAGGCTGTTTATGAATAGTTAATGATCTTAATTAAGTTGCACTGGCTTTTTTTTTTTCTTCGATTTCCCTACAAATTCGACTTAAAGACTGACTTAGGGAATGGATCTCGTTCGTAGCCTGGCGACCGCCTGTATATGAGTTGTCATGAGTTGCATACGCTGTGTCAAAAAGATTAATAAATTACTCATTCTAATCTTACTTAGGCAGTGTTCTGGTTAAATAGACAGGCCTGTTACATAGGCCTGTTACATAGGCTGGTTACAGAGGCCGGTTACAGAGGCCTGTTACATAGGCCGGTTACAGAGGCCTGTTACATAGGCCGGTTACAGAGGCCGGTTACAGAGGCCTGATACAGAGGCCGGTTACATAGGCCTGTTATAGAGGCCAGTTACATAGGCCGGTTACAGAGGCCTGTTACATAGGCCTGTTACATTAAGGTTACAAAACTCACAGGGCCTCTGCTGTCACCCCCTTTGACCAAAGTACTGTAAAGTAAGTGATTCTGATTGAAACTGCAAGCTCTGAAAGTGTGTTTAAAAAACAAAAACAAAACACGGTTCGATAAAGCCATCGGCTAAGCGGCTATATTTCAACGGCCATTCCCACAGAGCACATCATTGAAATATCTGTCCTTGTGAAATCCTCTACCAGGTAAACAACCTGTTCACTAAGAGTTTGCCTATTAATCATTTCTCCTCTCAGAAGTCGGTTGGGGGATTGATTTTCAGAATCTCCTTTAGCTGTGCACGTCAATAAATATTTGGAACCCAGAGATACCAATTTGAACTGTTATCTGAGATCTACTGGTGACTAAGCAACTTGCACTTCTGGTCGAGGCAGTGCGTTGTGAGTGAGCAGAGGCAGTATCAATCGAGGTCCATGTGGCGCCCCTTGTCTGAGACAGAGTGAAATTAGCTCCGCCCGAGGCCCCTCTGCAATCGTTGTCACTGTACTGTACGGCCATGTCAGCCTCAGACGCATCTCTCTCTCTCATTCTCACACCTAAATGTCAGTGCGATTGAACTTTTCTGACGTACGTCCATTTCGATGTACGACCTGACAGTCGGAACGGACCCCGGCGGTATGTTGAGGAGTCAAACAGTCTCTAGTCAAATTTCTCAGAATTCATGTATTGACCATTGAACAAACAAGACGTTGTAGCAACTGATGTGGAATATGATTCAGTATCCTGTTACCATCAGCCTGCTTTTCACCCAGATCCATAATATTTACGTTTGTGGACCTTCTCGTTGGTATCTCGTTGACACCAGTGCGACCCCAGTCCCTGGGTCAGTGTCCAGCTTGACTGGGATGGCAAGTGCCGAAGTGTGACTCCAGCTCCCAAACTGCTGCCCGCACCTCACACCTCCAGGCTGTTTGGGAGGTGTTAGCATGGAAGCCCTCCCCCCGCCCGCCAACCACCCTCACACCTCTGCAGGCACACTTCAAAATCAGTTCCATGCCATGCCCACATCTCTGTTCTAGCACCTTGTTAGACTAAGTCTCGCCCCGAGCAGAATCTGAAGCATGACTCACTGTTCCCAGATCATCACAACCACCACCACCCACCCCC
>JAODJX010000066.1:2008025-2020548 GCA_026776945.1 Isichthys henryi
AGTAATTAATAGTAATGAAGAGTAACGGCCATGAAAGAGTCATAGTAATGAAAGAGTAACAGTCATGAAAGAGTAATGAAGCGTAACGGCCATGAAAGAGTCATAGTAATGAAAGAATAACAGTCATGAACGAGTAATTAATAGTAATGAAAGAGTAACGGCCATGAAAGAGTCATAGTAATGAAAGAGTAACAGTCATGAAAGGGTAATTAATAGTAATGAAAGAGTAACGGCCATGAAAGAGTCATAGTAATGAAAGAGTAACAGTCATGAAAGAGTAATGAAGCGTAACGGCCATGAAAGAGTCATAGTAATGAAAGAGTAACAGTCATGAACGAGTAATTAATAGTAATGAAAGAGTAACGGCCACGAAAGAGTCATAGTAATGAAAGAGTAACAGTCATGAAAGGGTAATTAATAGTAATGAGAGAGTAACGGCCATGAAAGAGTCATAGTAATGAAAGAGTAACAGTCATGAAAGTTTCCACAAGATTGTGGAGTGTGTCTGTGGGAATTTTTCACCGTTCATACAGAAGAGTATGTGTGAGGTTGGGCACTGATGTTGGATGTGACGGCCTGGCTTGCAATCTCCACTCTCGTGCATCTGAAAGGTATTCAATGAGGTTGAGATTAGGGCTCCGTGAGGGCCAGTGAAAATCTTCCACACCAAACTCACCCAACCATATCTTTATGGACCTTTCTTTGTGCACTGGAGCAGAGTCATGCTGGAACAGAGAAGGTCCTTCCTTCCCCAGACTGTTCCCACAAAGTTAGAAGCATAGAATTGTTCAAAGTTTTGAAGCATTAAGAGTTCCTTTCACTGGAATTAAGCGGCCCAATCCCTGAAAAACAAGCCAATACCATTATCCCTCCTCCACCAAACTTTACAGTTGGCGTAATACAGTCAGACAGGTAACGTTCTCCTGGCATCTGCCAAACCCAGACTCATCCATCAGACTGCCAGACAGAGAAGCGTGATTCGTCACTCCATAGAACACGTTTCCACTGCTCCAGAGTCCAGTGGCGGTGTGCCTAACATCACTGCATCCGACGCTTGCCATTATGTTGCATGCAGCTGCTCAGCCATGGAAGCTCATTCCATGAAGCTCCTTACAGTTTTTGTTCTGGGATTAATGCTAGAGGATGTTTGAAAGTTTGCAGTTACTGAGTGAACCGCGCATTGGCGACTTTCACACACTATGTACCTCAGCACTCAGTGATCCTGTTCTGCTACTTTACGTGATCTGACACTTCATAGAGTTTTTGTTGTTACTAAATGCTTCCGTTTTACAATAATACCACTTAGAGTTCACCGTGGAATACCTAGCAGGAAAGAAATTTCACGAACTGATGTGGCATCCTATGACAGTACTACACATGAGCTGTTTAGAATGACCCAGTCTTTCACGAATATTTGTAAACATGATTGCATGGCTAGGTGCTTGATTTTCTACACCTGTAACAATGGGTCTGAATGTCACACCTGAATTCAGTGACCACAAGTTGTGTCCCAATACTTGTTGACACCAGTGTGACCCTGCTCACTGGATCAGTGTCCGCTCTCGACCCAGGCTGCGTGTGCCACAGAGTGACCCAGCTTCCCACACTCCGGGTCGTGCCTCACACCTCCAAGCTGGGTGGTGAGGTGTCAGTGCGGCACCCCCTCCCTTCCCCAAACCCACAAATACCTCCACACGCCAACTCCAGGCACTGCACTGCTCAACACCTCCCCTTTCTCTTAACACCTTATTAGACTGCGTGTGACTGCCCAAGAGAGACGGGACTGTGCGTCCGATTCGCCAGATCTGTGCTTGGTTACTAACCAGGACCTGCACACAGCTGCCAAAATGTCTGCTCCTGACCTTTGGCCTTCTAAACTGAGCAATATTCCAGGGCCGTATGTTTTTAAACAGCAGAATCACGCACATACTTCATGCCCTGTAGCCTGCCCCCCTCCCCATTCTCTTGGCACCTTGTTAGACAGAGTTTCACACCTGAGAGAAACACGCTACAGATTGTACTCTAACCCACGGTTCCCAGCTCAACACCTACCAAAATCTGCCTCTTAACCGGACAAACGACCCACCGACCCCAACACCGGTCTACACTCTGGGTCTGTTGGTTCCTCTGTCACACACTCACTCGTACACGCATGTATTGTAGTTGCTTGTCCTTTCTCTCCAGCTTTATGTATCGCATCTATTTATATCCATCATAACTTCATCTTATTCTTTTTATTCACTCACCATTCGTAATTTCCCTCACTTTACTTTTAGCTGCCTCTGGCATTTCCTGACGTACATTTATAAGAGCCTTCCTTCAGTTCGGGGGGGCTAAGCTTAAGTTCCTGTTTTCATACCTGTTTTTTATTACTTACATATCTGTTTGTTTGTTTGTTTGTCTAGTTATATATATATATAAATGTTTGTTTGTTTGTTTGTCTAGTTATATATATATATAAATGTTTGTTTGTTTGTTTGTCTAGTTATATATATATAAATGTTTGTTTGTTTGTTTGTTTATAATTGTCTTTCACGTCTTTTGTCCTGTTATTTTACATTATATTATATTGTTTTTTTATTATGTAATATTATGCACTTTGTGTTGCATTGGGTTTTGCTATATGAATATAGTCTGATTGACTGACATATATATACAAACAAATCCTTCAAGGAAGCTTTCGTTTGCGCCATACACTTGGTTGTTCCACTTTATTCATTTGTCTATATATATATATATATTTTTTATCTACACACTTCTGTTTTACCTTTATTATATTTTTGGTGTTTTTGGATTTTTTTCTTTCTCGATTATGCGTTTAATTGGCAAGTCACCCCACCACCAACAGCAAACCAAATTCCTGGTAATTTTTGTACTCGGTCAATAAAGATTCAGATTTTTATGGGATGTTACTTACGGACCCCTTGGAATCATCCTAACATTCTCCCCCTTTACAGCAATAATTAGAAGATCAAGTACATTTTAATTAGTTTTTTATTTATTTGCACATCGCGCACTTCTTGACATACACACACATATAGATGCATGAAGCTTGGGACAGCCATCCATCCATTAAAGGCCTCTGATGAGCACAGGATTCAAACCAACAACCTTCCGACGACAGCCACAGATGTCTAACCAACTGAGCTACACCCCATCCCCACTAAGAGCGCGAGGTGTGTCTCTGAGATTGTGAGGGACTGGTAGAGTCACATTCGTACTGTAATGCTCAAGAATCTGCTTCTCTCAATTTGGGGAAAAGATCCCTGGCGTGTGATTCTCATCCTCGACTCGCAGGACTCGTTACGGTAATGAAAAGCAGCGCCAAAAAGCCCCGCCCCACACGTGGTTGCATTTATCCAAGGTTATTGTTCTTTCTAACACGGCTTCTGATTGTCACTAACGTCTGCGATTAATGTGCGTGCAGGAAGAGGCTCGGCTGTCCATTTAGCGTGGCATCTGATGTAAATGCATAGGCACGTAACGGAAGATCCGCCGGACGGTGAGGTTTATAATGACCATGATGAAGTCAATATTAAACAAAATGGGGACGAGGTCCCTTTAAGAAAGAAAAAAAAACAAACACAGTCATGAGAAACCCCTGAAACGCAGCTAAGGAAACCCCATACAAGGAACCGGTGGAGAGAAGCCTTCCTCTTTTTCTGCCCTCCATCTCTCTTCCAATCCACCCGGTTGACCCAATAAATATCCTTTATGAGGTATTTAGGCTACTGAGGTCCAGCCGGGTTTAATTAACTGGGTTACCTGTAGATCCAGGGCTGGTGATCTCTTGTTATGACCCAGACCGATCTCGGGGCTATCACACTTACCCTGCAGGTTTGCTGCGTCTTGTTGACACCAGAGTGACCCCAGTCACGGGGTCAGCGGTCACTCTTGACCAAGTCGGCATGCTGCAATGTGACCTCACCATCGACACTCCTAGCTATGCCTCACACCTCTGGCTTGATTCGGGAGGTGTTACTGGGGCAACACGCCCCCTCTCACACCTCCACAGGCACACACCCCCCAGTTTCTATAGTGGCACCCAGTCTCAGCTTCAAGGGAATCTCAAACGTGGGGCGGCTGTTCTCAGATCAGCACCTTCCAGAATAACCCCTGACCTCTACATGCAAAAGTCTGCCAACACATTCCACATCCATCCTGTACACAAACATGTCAGACCCTACTCACACACCCGCAACATATGCAGTGGCGAACCCATAAAACCATATAAACTTTAGTTATACGGCAGCAGCTGCGTTTTGGACCAAAAAGCGCTTCACAGAATGATCTGTGCAGCGGAACATTGCTGCAGGTCAGCTCTCCCTTCACTGCAGGTCATTTACACAAGGCGATGTAGATCCAGAGCCATAAGGATTGTAAGAGACCCTCTCATGCTGGTAACAAACTATTTCAGCTTCTGCAATCAGGCAGAATGTTCCGCAACATCATGGCCAAGACAGAAAGACTCAGAAGGCCAATCGACACCTCAATCAGGACACGCCCCCCTATCGCTACAATGTATTATAGTATATTATTATAGTACTTTTATACTATACTGGCCAACAACCATCTCAGGGTCTCATTCTCATCGTCATCATTCCACACAATGCACTTTAACTTTATAACTTATAACTGCATATTGCACATCTGTAAATCTGTTTCAAATCTGTATTGTATTCAAAGTTATATTTAAAAAATGCTATTTATTTCTCCTTTTTAAAAATCATTTATTTATTTATTTTCCCTTATATCCTTTGTAGCTAGTTGCACGGTCAAAAAACTGGCCCGGGATACATTTCACTGCATGCCGTACCTGTGTGACTCTGCACGTTACAGAAGTGTGAAATCTTATCCCGTTATATATGATGCAGAAAAACTTTATCAAATAGATTCCATTATCTTTTGAGTGCCTTAATACCTAATCCACAATTACTGAGAAATTACAGACAAACAAGGGGAGTAATGACTAGTCTGAATCTCTGAGAAAGCGCTGCACCGCTTAAAATAAAGAGCACCCTCCAGTGGCAGTGAATAGGTACTACAGCTGTATCGCTCAAGCAGACATGATGCTGAACTTCATTCAAGCGTGGTGAATGAGAGAAGAGATCAATCGGTATAACTTAAATGTGGAGCCTATATGGACAAAACTGGGATCGGAAACCTTAAGAGATTGTAGTTTTTTTGGTTCGTTTCACTTTATCGAAATGAACAAACTGATCATATTTGGTGCCTTTTTCATAGGAATGCTAACGCTAGCTAAAGCTCGGCTACTTAGTACTACTTCTGAGGATACAACTCCCCTTAATCATTTTTTTTTTTAACATCATAAAGTCAGTATTAATTATAGCTAATTATTAATTTAGCTAATTATTATCTTGGGGGTGTTTTTCTATTGGGAAACATACCCTCCTGATGGTTAGAGTCTAATCAGTATATGTGTGTACTGACATCATGCATTTTCCCTTTTGCTCCACAGCGCCCCCTCCTGGCTGTACGCTTACTCAGCAGGAGGAGGTCAGGTTCCTGGACCATAGCGGTGTCTCCTGCTCACGGGGAGATCCCTCGAAACCACAGCCAGTGCTGAATGATGCCGATGGAAAATGAAAGCAGGCAGCACCGCCCTGCATCTGATTATAGGAAACCTGGCATAATCTTTCTAGCAAAGCTATGAGCCCCCCCCCACCAGAGCTACTCAGGACTATGACATCATGGCAGGCTGGTGCAATGTGTGACCCAGAATCCTTTGTGGTTCCTGCTGGATCAGGAGAGGCATGCCCTGTACTAATTTCTCTGCTCTGATGAACTCCCTCACATTTTCACCTTTTGTCACGAGCTCAGAAACAGACACCAAATTAGGACACAACCCCGTGCAGCCCAGATGATGTGTGATTGGATATTATGGGAAATTAGTCCCGCCCTACACATGCACTGTCACCTTGGCAGCCATATTGCCCAGTAATGTGTCTCTCTCTGGCATCCCAGGTGGTATGTTTTTCTCTGGAATTATGGGTAAAACTGCTCAGTCTTTCAAAGAAGCGTTTAATGTTATGGAGTCCAGGGGGGTTCGGCAGTCAGGTGACCTTGGAGGTTTTTCTCTCCCTACTTGGGAGTTTTTGGTTCCTCTCCTCTGTCTTTCTTTTCATTTCTTTGTCCCGTCTTTTCCCTGTTTCAGTATTACTCTGCATAAATGGTGTAGTGATGTATTACAACATTCATGTAAATCACTTTGGGGTGGTTCTGTTGGGAACGGTGCTATAAAAAAAATAAATATAATTGAAACTGAATTGAATCAGGTGACAGTATCATTTTTACCAAGTTATTCTTATGTGGTGAAATCTTACCTTTGTGGTCCAGCGGGTTTGGATGCTATGCCTGCGATTGGAAAGTCGCCTGTTCGAATCTCAAGGTCGGTAGTGTGATGTCACTGTTGGGCCCTTGTACAAGGCCCATAACCCCCACTTATTCAGGGACAGTGTGACCCAGCCTTCTCAATTGTACATTGCTTTGGGCACAAATGTTTGCCAAAATAAATGTAAGACAAGATTATTATTATAGTAAGATTTTGGATTAGCTGAACAGCATGAGAGCGGAGATTGAATTCGTTCTTCTACATCTCACCTTCTTTCAGACCAGAATTCACGGCTTTGGTAGTTAATGGCTTCTGTAGCCGATTCTTCTGTAGCCGACCTCCCCATTCGGTAGCAGCCAGGGTGCGACACATAAATCTTCCCCTGACCAGCAGATGGCAGCAAAGAGTACAAACGGTCATCTCTTGCAGGGCCTTGTTTAGGAATGAGGAGCAAAGGTCAACGGCAGGAGGTGTCCACGAGCCGGGAAATGTTTAACTCACAGCCCACGGGGATTGTTTGCATACTCCCTGTTGTGCATTTTAGGGGGGAGGGCGTCCCAATTTTTAGAACAGATGAGACGCTGGATGGAAGCAAAGAAGCGAATCTACTGTAAACGAGAAAGAGAGGAGTTAAGGCGGGGCGACTGGACGGAGCTTCGCGTGAGCTCGCCTGGAGGTGCCAGAGACATACGAGGTGACCCAGGGGCAGCATCAGCAGCGTGTGGTTTGAATCGGAGTTCCTGCCAAGCAGACCACGGGAGAAGCAAGCGGGGTGGGCCATGCCGGTGATGGGGATGGAGCTCCTGGGCTTTGTCCTGGGCGTTCTGGGTATGCTGGGAACCCTGGTGGTCACGCTACTGCCCCACTGGAAGACCTCGGCCTTCACCGTTAACAGCATCGTGACAGCGGTGGAGCAGAAGAAGGGCCTGTGGATGGAGTGTGTCTTCCAGAGCACCGGCTCCTTCCAGTGCGACCCGTACGACTCCATCCTGGCACTGCCCGCCGACCTGCAGACAGCCCGCGCCATGATGGTCACCTCCAACGTGCTGTCCCTCCTCGGCTGCGCCGCCGCCAACTTGGGTATGCAGTGTACCGTCTGCTTGGACGGCTCCTCTGGCAAGTCCAAGGTGGCCGGAGCGGCGGGCTGCTGTTTCCTCCTGGCCGGCTTCCTGTGCCTCATTCCCGTCTCCTGGGTCACCAACGAGGTGGTGCAGACCTTCTACCAGCCCGGTTTGTCTTCAGTGTACAAGGACGAGCTGGGCGAGTGCCTCTACGTGGGTCTGGCGGCCTCCATCGTGTCCCTGCTGGCTGGCGTCGTGCTTTGCCTCTCCTGCTGTGACGCCTCCGGGAGCGGAGGGGCCACCAGGGCTGGCAGTGGCTACCCCTACCATGCACGGGCCCCCAGGAGGGCCCCTCACAGCATGACCTTCCACGCCCCATCCCTGCTAAAGCAGCATGCTCGCTCCCGAAACAGCTCCAGCTCCAGCGGTACCGGGCGCGTCCCAAAGGGGAACCCCTACAACACGGTGGCTGGCTATAATGTCACCGGGTATGTCTGAAGTCATCACTGTATCCCAGCACTGCGGCATTTACCTCCCAATGCTCCTGAGCTCATGCCAATACTCTTAAATAATCCAAAAGTGGCGTAAAGAGCAAACTATAACAGTGTATTTGTATTATTAGATATCCTTTTATGTTTTACCAATTTATTACAACTATGCATTATTTTTTACGAAACAGTGTCTCCTTCTTCACATGACTTTGTTACTGGTGAGGGGTTGGACCGCAATATAACATGAATGAAATATCTGTGAAATTACTGGCTAGACTGATTTGCCCTATTTTTTCCAGTTAGAAGTGCAACGGTTCCCGAAATGCCGGCCTGTGTTCTTGTTGCCAAATGAGGCAATAAATTCAAATTCAGTGCAAAAAAAAAAAGAAAAATCGATGTCTGGCTACCTTGTGCCAAGGCTGTGCCTCTTCTCACGAAGATAAGGTCTCCCGTCTAAACACCAGGAGCTGTAATCATTCACAGACGTGTGTGTCTGCCACTGTTTGCCCTCCGTGCGCAGCTGCGGCAAATCTACCCCAACTGGATCCAATAAACATCAAGGCAGATGATGGAGGGATGTGACACAGACTGTAAAAATGCTTTATAGTAGATTGACTCCCAATCAGTACAAATATAGGTAATACTGCTTATTCAGGGATACGCTCACCATGCAGAAGTTGTTTAATTTCAGCACCTTGCAGTTTGCTGCACTTGTCCATGAACTTCTGAAAAGCTCACCAGGATTATCCAACGTCTCGGGTCAGGGTTCCATGTTACGCTTTGTGACTAACTTCTGCAGATGTTTAGGAGAACAGTTGATTCTCGGACTCTGGCATAACAAAATGGCCGTCTCCATGTCCCAAAATGATTCCTCTGGTAAAATTGCATCATCATTAAATTTCCTTTTAAAATTAAAAAACGTTGATTCTCTTGTTTTTATTTTACCCAATTGACCATCGTGGTGGTGATGGTCACCGTGACTCATGAACGATTGTAGTTTCAGATATTTCTCCAAGATAGGGCCATTATATTGTATTACTGTATATGTGCTCATTTTTATTATGGTAAAAGTGATGATCATATTAATAATTATATACTTTTTAAGTTTAGACTTGATTAAACTTTGTGTGTGAGACATGCGTGTTACAGGAAGCCTCTTTCATGGGAATAGACTATCACAGAAACCCCGGGCGATTACTGGAAGTCGACCGGTCACATGACTGTGGGAGGAGTCTCAAACGACAGGGACCAATCACGTACTCCTTCATGAACGAGGACAAATCAGAACCTACATGCCAGGACAACGTGCAGGCTGACTTCCTGCTTGGTGGTGAGCCAGAGCTTGTGAGCGAGGTATCTCACGGTGGAAACGGGAGCGTAAGGCGATAAAAACCAAAGAGGAAAACAAACCAGGGCTGTTCAGGGTCACAGAGAGTGAAGTGAAACTGTGATCAATAGTTTATCCAGGCACTGGAAGCATCCAGTCTAGCCTTGACATGAGAAACTTTATGTAGGTGAACGGTAACTATGATGGTGGTTGAGATTTGGAGAAATCCTTGAACTCCTGCAGGAGAAACCGAATGTTTAACTAAACTGAAATGCATTCTGCCTGCTTGGTACAAAGATTGCGGTACAAAATGCCCCCCAGTTCGCCATAGTATATTTGAAAAGAACATTAATGCCATTTGTCTAAGCAAAGACTGACCAGTCAGATAACTGAATCTCATTTGCACGAGAGCTCAGGTGAATCAATAAATAACTGAAAATCCCACTCATACACGAACAAAAGCAGTTAAGCAATTTAATCTAGTTAATCTAACAATCTGTTTTCTATATATTCCTTTATGCACACACATTAGTAAGTCCTCCTCCCCACTAGAGGTCACCCTTTCCCTATTCTTGCTCCAGCCGCCTCAGACTCCCTGCCCAAAGCATTTTTATTATGAACTTCAGATATATAATGCATGGGTCACACGCGGATGTTAAATATCACTCTCATTGGTCATAGTGCAAAGGAAAAAGCAATAAATCAAACAGAAATATTGAAACATATAAGCATGACATATTAAGACATGAACATGAAGATGTAAAACAAAATAAATACTGTTAACCATCTGGTTGACAGGAAAAGATGTAAATGTACAAAATGCAAATCTGGTATGAATGAGCAGAATGTACGCAGTTCTATCGATTGGGGTTCAAGTTCCTCTCGATGTTTTTGCCACTAGTAAGACGACAAAATAAACAAATTACACTTTCCAGCAAACAAAGTGTAACCAAGGGCCGACACCCAGGGAGCGACACCAATGAGGCCGGCGTTCGGTCGCCAGGAGTCCTTTGAGAGATCAGAGATGACTTCGCCAGTTCTGCTCTCACGTCTCCTCACTGCAGATCACAGGCCAAAACAAACTCAATTAATCAACGCCACGTGTAATTTAACCATTTTGACACATGGGTGTTTCCCATATTATACTGAAAAACTTTCTGAGGAGCTAATGCACTGACTTCACCAGTATGCGTAAGTAGCAGGGACATTGAACCATGATACTGATATTGGAAGGTCTTTCTGGATGATCCAGCCAATTCCTGACACAGATACCAATACAGATTCACTAATAATTACCCAAAGTGCCACCAGTCCACTTAAAGATCGTACCTGGACATGACCTACCCAAATACGAGGCGAGCATATAAATTCCCCAAATCAAACACACTGTGAACGTTTGACTCTAACCCATAACTAGGTTGCCATTAGTGCAGAAGAACTGAGCAAGAGAGTCATATTGTTATATTTCACACAGGAAGCTACACTGATCGAGAACGTGCAGTATTTTCACTTCCTCGTTGTGTGTCCATATTCAGTTTATTTATTGCTAAATGCGACTTGCAAGTCACTTTGGAATTTGCAAGACATAAATATACATAAGCCTATCCCTTTCGAACCTACAGGATGTACCTAAAATCTTTTTAAAACCTCAAGTTGTCTGCATTTTAGCTCCGCCTGTTTGAACCTGTCCCGTTGCTGATTTTACAGTCGATTTCCTTTATAAAGCAACGTAAATAAACAATCTCTATTCTCTAGAACTGGATCCCCAAAAACAAGTTCCTGCCCTCAGATCTGCAGCACCGCTTGCCAGCAACGTCAGGTTAAAACACAACAAAGAAACGCCTCACAGCCCATTGGCCAGTGGCGACGTGGGCTTAGATGGCTCCCCGCATTGTTCCCCGTGCCGCCGTCTTGCCCGGTCCTGCCGCTCCTCCCTCTTTCACCAGCTCACCCCCTCACTCCCTTCCTGGGAAGGTGCTTCTTGATTTTCATGACAGATACCTTCCTCCACCATCACTGTTTCTTGCAGATTCTAGCCGCCACCTCCCCACCCCTGCTCCTCTCACCACATGTCCTCAAGATCGACTGGTGGGATCAGGACAACATGGACTGATCTGACTGATGAACCTTCTCCCTCCCTGTCACACAGACGTCTTATCAGCCTCCTGGCACCACCACCAATGTCCGCAAGCAAGGAGCGTGTGAATGGGGCTTCCAGGTAATCTGTGGTGACTGCTACACAGCTGACACAAACTTCATTGCTGGTTCGCCGAGTCATTGGGACCTCAGGCTGAATACAAAGGAATGGACACCAATTCAAGCTGTATTATGGGATGCAAGGGCATATAGAAGGGTGGAACCACAGGGGCATGTGCCCCAGCTGAAAGCTGATTGGCCACCCGAATGCCCCTCCCATCATTCACCAATTGGAAACATATCATTGGCTAATGATAAGGTTGGCCCCTCTATATGAATTACTGCCCCTCTTAGGCTTCCCAACTCCTGGTGGGATATGTTTAACAGACTGATCTTTGAGGAATAAAAGAATTTCGACAAAAGCCATATGGGCACATGACAGGTGCTCTGACTAACACAGCACAGCTTGGTTCCTTTGGGTGAGAAATCAACCATCAGTCGGTGGTCATCAATCATATTCGCATATAAACATCCTTCCTAAAGATATCCCTGAGTTGAATGGCGCTTCCTAGCTTGATGTTTTGGAACCATTCATGTTATGAACCTTGCTCCTGAATTTTGGCTGACGACTCCATGAGCTGCTGTTTGACCTCAGATATACAGAAATCTCCAAGACTGGGATTTCGCTTTTCGCCTCACTTCTGATGGATCCTTCCGTGCTCGCAAAGCACCCACATTGGGTCCTGGTGGAGGGGGGTCTGGATTAGATTCCATCCTTCCTGTGTCGAGCTGCTTTTTCTCTTCACACGTGTGTAGGACTGATCTGAAACATGTTTGCGACATGCCTAAACGTGCCAGCCCCATGACGGATCAGGTAGGGCCACCGGAGGGCCTTTTCGTAGCTTTCATACATTGTCGTAAACAACGTTTCAAAAGTCACGCCCTTTCAGGTACGCAAACGGCCTTGACATTTCAATAGGGGTTGTTAAATCCTGTGGGGGGGTGAAGGTGTGGCCAGCCTGGCTGGTAGCCAAATTTCAATACAGTCGCTACCAACAAAAACAATCGCATATGATATCTGTGATGCCCTGCTCGTCCGATCCTCCTGTGTGCCACGCCCCCTAATTACCCATGTGTGATTCCCTGATTGTCTCCA
>JAODJX010000066.1:2024797-2034925 GCA_026776945.1 Isichthys henryi
CTCCCTGCTGAGGCTACTGCCCCCGCGACCCGATCCCGGACCAAGCGGCAGATGATGGATGGATGGATGGATGGATATTGTTGAAATACACAGTCCTGAAAAAGGGACGTTTCTTTTTTTGCTGAGTATATAACAGGGGTCTCCAACTCCGGTCTGGGAGAGCTACTATCCAGTAGGTTTCCTATCCTACCTGACTTCTGATGAGCCTCACCTGCTCTCAGGTAAATACCAGGAACAGGTGTGGCTCATGAGAAACCAGGTAGGATAGAAAACCAATCGGATAACAGCTCTCCAGGACCGGAATTGGAGACCCCTGATATACGGTAACCCCTTCACATCTGCGAGAGTTAGGGGTGGAGAATCCCTCTGAATATGAAATATTCACAAATGATACTTGGGCACCACTAACCTCACATCCTTGCAGTCCGCAAGCCGGAACAGTAACATATAGTCTAACGGCACCGAAACGTTGGAAAGTTTCTGCGAGAAATGCGAGATTCCACGGTGACAGACACAGATAACAGCTGGCACCCAAGCTAGGACTTTAATATTAAAAGACATAGTACACACTTATACTAACAAACAATAGGCATCACTCATGTTTATATGTGATATGATTTTATATGATCCAAATCCGTTTTTTCGGTGAGATTCTGCGAAATCTACAAAAATATTCCCCTTTAATCCTTCATGGCTGAATCGCAACCAAACTACAAGTTTGGAAGGGGTTACTCTACATGAAACCTAAAATTCCTACTGCCAGTCTCACGTGCTTACCGATCACACAGAGCCGCTCATGCGTAAGTCAAATAAGATAAATTAAATTATCTTAAATCATACAAATAAAACAGCAACGAGTGAATTTATAGGTATGATAATTCCTGCCAAATGGGAAACAGTTTCACTCCCCTTCCCCCCAGAGCCTCTGTAGTGGGGGGGGATCACTCTGTCTTTCTCTCTCGCCCAAACTCGATGACCAGGGGTCTGTCCATCAGCCGGTATCCATTCAGCAGCTCCAGAGCCTTTCCGGCAATTTCCACATCTGTGAAGGGGCACCACAGGACAGCTGCGTCTGTCTCCTGTACCACAATGGAGGTGTGCATGTCTGGCGCTCCCTAGTGGCGGAGTGATGTGTGTGCTACCTGGGAATGTGATGAAGGCCTGTCCCTTCATCCTCCCTGTCAGCAGGCGGTACAGCAGGGGTGGAGCTCCGGGCCGCTGCAACCGTGAGAACAGTGAGATGAGCTGCGCCAGGGAAGCCCGCGAACTCAGGTTCTTGATGCACAGCACCTTAAATGGAGGGACAAAAAGAGACTGAAATGCATGTATGTATGCAGTTTCATGCTGCCCTGGCTCCTGCACGTGTGTCACAGTATGGCATTTCGTGCCCACCTTAGATGGCGCCCCCTGCTGGTAGCTTTGAAATCTGGGAATGGATCGTATCTCATCCTCTGTCGCACGATTCTTCTGGATCTCCTCTTCAGAGACCTCTTCAACGGGACCAGTGAGCTTCATCGTACCCTCTGATCCCCATCCCACTGGTGTGCACAGGCTCCCGATTGGCTGACTCAAGCTCAACTGCTTCGGCCTGGCAAGCCGGTCTCTGACTCCTCCCCCCTGAAGCTGGGAGGGGCCCGAAGCTTCCTGGGTGTTTTCTGATTGGTCAGAGTCATTACGCCGGCCATCCAGCCAGGGTGTGTCAACATCGCTCCGGGCATGTGACTGGTCAGCTTCACGAAACTGGTCAGGCTGGTTAGGTGGTAAAGTTTGTGAATTTATGCAGCCCTCTGGGTCACTGGCTGGCATGTCCTTGAATACAACAGATGCCCCAGGTTCTTTCCGCCCCAGAACGTCCCTGTAAAGGGAATCCAGAGGACGTGAAGACGACGTGCCGTCCTGACCTGACTGAGAGTCCTCCTCTGCGGGCAAGAGGAACAAAAATACACACATATGGATTTGGCACCTCCCTCTTCCCACTGTCCTACCACAATGCCCATTTGGAGGGCACTGGTGCTCTGATAACGGTGCTATCTAGTGTAGCAGACATGGATACAGAGTGGATAAAAACTCTTATGGACCAATACTGAAGAAGGCACTGATGTTGGACCCCAGAAGAAGATACCCCTCACCTCTGAATGAAGAGAGTTTTACTCGCGACACTTATTGAAAGACGATAAAATGAAAATGAGAGAATATGATGGAGGGAGAGACAGGCAAGGCAAAGAAGATCATGGGTACAGAGCTGTCTCACCCTGGTGGTAGAGGGCAGAGAGAAAGCTATGGTGCTCGCTTCCCTGGAAGAGGGAGCGCTCGATCTCCATCTCCCGGCGGGACAGGGCCCGGCTGGCCGAGAGCCGCTGTGGTCTGGACAGCAGCTCCACCCGGGCTTCTATCTTGTCCTGGATAGCCTGCAGGCGCTGGCGCCTTGCGCTGGGGGCTACGCTCACGCCCCGGCCCTGCACCCCCACGAGGAGGCAGGAGACACGAGAGGCCGCAGTCAGACTCTCAAGCTGCAATCAGAGATACTACTGAGCGGTGTCCTAAGGCGTCAGTGTCACCGTCAAATTCAGATCGAACTGCTGAGAGGAGAAACAGTAAAACGGTGTCATCTGATTAAGTATAATAAATAGTATAAATGTTGTATATAACAACTGTTATTTGATGGGATGTCGTCCGGTGCCTGCTTCCCCCAGCGGACACTGGGTTCGTGTCCCCTTGCATGAGGACCAGAGGGTGGTCTAAAGCCCCCTACCGAGAACGTGAATGTTTAAAGTCCCACATTTTGGTCATATTTTATTATCATTATCATTATATACATATTTTTTTAGGGGCGGCATGGAGGTGCAGCGGTTAGCACTGTTGCCTGGGATCTGGGTTTGAGTCTCCGTCTGGGTTACACGTTACTAAATTGCCCGTAGGAGTGCATGTGTGAGTAACTGCTATGTGAATGTGCCCTGCAATGGGCTGGCCCCCCATCCTGGGTTGTTCCCTGCCTCATGCCCATTGCTTCCGGGATAGGCTCCGGACCCCCCTGACCCAGAAGGATAAGCGGTTTGTAGAATGGATGTATGGACATATTTTTAAAGCTATTCTCTTTTCTATTTTTATTTATTTTATTAAACCCTGTGGTTAAAACTGTTATAGAAATAAATATTTGCGGATTGACTGATTTACTGTGTATTTAGAAGATAAAGAGGTCCATTTTATTTGCCAGAGATGAAACGTATTTACACACACTAGTGCTTATTAGTTTTCATTAAAACTGAGCTGGGGGCTTCAGTGCGACACTGAAAAAGCTACATTTCAAAGATTTATTGGTTTATTTCGTGCTGTGATGTTCAGCGGAGGGAAGAGTGCTGAATTTCAAACAGGCCACCGTGTGCCGTTTCTAGCCATCCTGCCAAAAGTCACAGGACATCCCTCTAACTGGAGGGAGATATGACTACAGAAATATGCCAGTCGACGGACCTTCCTCGACAGAATAACCCCAGGACGAGCCAGAAAATGAGAATTAAGCCAGAGCTGGTGGAGCTTCTGCAAGCTTTGGAGGATGCATGGAGACCCACACCTCCAGACTTCCACTGGAAATGGGCAGAGTCTTCCTTGCGATGATGAGGTCATTACTGAACGCAAACACGGGCCAATTTGCAGCATAAATATGAAGAAGATGCACGTGGGAAGTTGGAAACTTTCCATGGGAATTAACATTATATAGCAATTAATGGGAATAAACTTGAAATTTGCATGTTAGCCTATAACAGGGAACTGAAAGGTAGCTGAAAAACAAACATCTTGATGGCACTAGGAGATATTATTGTATAACCAAGTGCTTGTGAGATATTAAAATCAAAATAAGCACCTGCATGAAAACACAATACTTATAAGTCATATTCTATGTTGATTTATTCATATAGTTTGCTATCTTTGACAGCTCAAGCAGAGTTCCACAAAGTTTAATATTTCCAAAATTCCCCAGTTTAACTTCCTGTGGAAAATTTCCCAAAATTTTCAGCCCATTTGCAACCCTATTCATCATCCACACCAGCCTGGTGCTTTGCGATGGGACAGCGTGTACTCAACACTGCATTTGGCTCTCCTTCACCCTCATACCTTTTCTCCAGCCTCTGACTTCTCTCTGCTCCTCCACAGCGCTATCTCAGCGTCGGTGAGGCCCAGTTCCCGCAGACTCGACAGCTCCTGCTCCCCATCCTGCAGGGCCTGAAACTGGGTCAGGCTCCTTACTCCGGCAGCCTGCTCCCCAAAGGGCTTGTACAGTGTCGCTGGAGCAAAGCACTTCCTCTTGGCCACGCACCTGCAGAGGAAAGCGAGAGCCCTCATTTACAGTATAGATGCAAAAAAAAAAGCAGGCAAATGTCCGTCCAAGCGGCAGGGCAAAGAACAATGTCCCACCGGTTTATGTCAGCCCCCGTGTCCAGTTGCTGTAGTAACAGACTGTGCAGCTGCCTCTGTCCTTCTGTCTCCTGTTCTTCGAGGACCGGGACATCATTACAGGAATGGCGAGTGATGCTAGAAATATAAAACACATCACGCAGACACATCACTAGTTACGATCCACAAACAAGTGAAATAAAGTGAAACCTCGTTACGGGAGGGAACTAACGTGCTCCAATTTATCAACCTCCATAGCACACTAACTGAACCTCACGCAGCATGTCCGGGTACACAGACGAAGGCCACAGAAATACGGTTTCGGACGACTGACATTAAATCGCTTTTAAAGGAGGATCAACTCACCGCCGCATGTTCAACGATCAAAATAATTGCACTTCCGGTTTCAGTAGCGCGTTCTTTGCCGTGGTATTCTGGGTAATGTAGTAAAAAAAAAATAAAGGCTCGGTTAAATATAAAATAATGTAGTTAAATTATTGGAATAATCATTATAAATTAAAAGTATACATGAAACTCACACACATAAAGATGGACATATTCAAACTTTAATAAAATACTGAGCTTCTGTATTGACGCGCTTAATATTGAAAAGGAAAATCACATACTGTAAGGATGACGAAAACGCCGAACGTTATATTTTCACCACACTGAGGTGTTTTCAAACTATGAAGTTTTGTGACGCATTTTCATTACAAATAATCTCCGATTCGCTTTACATTCCTCAGAAGTCACTGCTACTGAAATATACCGCGACAATGGCAAGTGGCAATGCAGGAAAAATGATATAAATATGTCTAGATGTGATTCGTCTGATGCATTATTAATTGTAGAAAAACACCTAGGAATTCATGTATGACAACATAGCCCGTAGTAGGTTACTCAGTCAGATTTCACTGTGTATAAACAACGGAAATATTGGGTGGCGTATATGTATGTCTATTTGTATTTACTGATAAAGATAGTAAGCCCTTTATCACGTCATCATCGGAACTATGATTAATAGCTAATACAAGGTGGCTGGTTTGTTGTATGTTCTGGGGCAAAAATTACTGTAGTCTAGCTAAATATTGACTGTCATTTACGAAACCTTCGTTCATACATCGATTTACAGTTAAATACCTGCTGCCGTTTTAGAAATAATTGCCATGGAATCCATCATAGTTGTCTTTCGTCTGTTCATTTTTCAGAGAAACAATCGACAATCAATCCTGAATGTCCATTAATATATCAATTAAACTGTTTAATTATCGAATGGAAGCCCTTAGACAATGACATTTGATGTGCCTTATAACACGAGCCGCACTGAAGTGCAGTGCAGACACGGTCACGTGGCTTCTGCATAAATCCTGTACTACAACTTTGCTGTTGTAGCGTTGCTTCCATCCACTCTCGATTACATAACAATAAGGCACAGGAACACTTGTCCAGTGCTTGTCCAATTCAAGTATAAATGACAAATAAACTAAGATAAAAAACTATGCTTTTAAAATATTTACCCGGACTTCATGTCTTCTGCAAGACATTCAAATCAGTTATAAATTTTCTATTATGTGTAGCAGATTTTCACTGTTTGGTGTAATGTTAAAGTGCTGCCCTCTAGCGGTAAACAGCCCGCTTGCCGTTATTTGCATAAATGGACGCCATTCGTGTAGCAATTTTAGGGCAAATCTAATTAGGAATAGTTTAGATTAATCACAAAATGTAACTGATGGCTCAGAATAAGAAGCGCCGTGTCATGCTTTAATGATTGAGCGATTAGAGGAAGTAATGTAACATTCCCGTGTTTCCGATCTGTGTCTAGTTACTGCAGACTAAATCCAAATCGATTAGGAATTACCATTGTCATTTTTCTGACTCATACGCTCTTCATGAATAACTTTTTTTGCGAGCTTCTTAGTGGTTATAAACTGCATTTGCTTTGAATGACTCGGTGCTCATCAAACACCCCCGTTACATTAACTACAACACGGATACTCTTCTGTTCGCGTTGGTATCAGATGGGAACATCAGTGCTGTTAGCTTGTTCATAGCAGGGTATAGTGGAGGACTATCCTAAATGGGTGTGCCACGGGTGTAATACAGACCAACGGTTTAATTTGACCTTGTGGTAATGTTATTGTACGGCAATAGAAGCATTTCAATCGTAGTGAGTTTAATAACAAGCCCCTCACACCCTTAGCAGGCTTGCCAGTCAAACCACATAGCAGCTGCTGATGTGATACGTACATTGCATGGTTTCATAGGACGCAGCGTACACGTGTCTGACAAGACGTCGTGATCACGAGCCAAGAAAACTGGAACTCGGCGCTGTCCGCTTTGGACAGGACTGTGGCTGCTGTTAATTAGCGCGCATTTATGCTCGCTGGGGTCAGCGTACAATCAGAGTGAAATAAAGAAGTTTTGAAGTTTGGTTTTTACATGTAACGTAGTGCTAGGCCCTATATGTAACAAACTGTAGGGGGTAGGGTTGAAACCCACGCAGCACATGACCGAAGATAAGGCTTCTGGGGAAAAACTCACAGACCATTACATACTGTGGGCGATTCAGTGACATCATTTAACCAAACTGCATTTTTCTGGACTAGGTGGAAAAGAGAACATGCACAGACACCCCACAGGCAAAGAGCTGAGGTGGGATTCGAACCCCCAACCGAGAAGACCATCGTGCAACATATTATTTTATATCCAGCCACATAAAGCATACAGTCAGAGACCAGCCATGCTATGAAAGTCGTGTCGTGTTGACACTGCCATGCAAAGCCATACACAGCACATTAAACGCATTTACCCGGAAAATAGACTCGGGCACACAGTTTGAATTAAAGCACTGTGTGTATTAGTACTCGCTGCACGTTATCTCTTCAGGAACGCTAACTTATCAAGTATTTAAAGTGACTCCCACAAATGTATCCTATTAAATCCAGCACCACAATTTTTACATTTTATTAATTTACCATCGCGACATTCATACAGTATACACCCAAATGAATTTGATTATTTTAAAATAGATACCCACTTGTAATGCTATAACTAAACCTTAAGAGAGACGGGAAAACAAATTAAATAGGTTACTGCTCTTTTACAAGGGTGGATTTCAGAATGTGCCACACCCTGGCATTTTACACAAAGCCACGGATTCTTTTTGACTGCATTTTAAGTCATCACACCCATATTCAAGGAATTAATTTAAAACACACGAATTCATATTTTAAAAGCGGGAGTGTTTCGCTTGCGTGTCACGGCGACACGTTTTACAGGACATCTGTGCGACATCCAGTGACAGCTGAAGTCAGCCCGGTGGCCTTCAAGTATAGGCTTCGCGTGGCTGATGACAAGCCACCCTAAAAGCCGCCCATACGCAAGTCACACCAAAGAATTAACACTCCCCGCGCGCACACGGGTGCGATCGAGGTCCGGTCACGGGGTCACGCATTTTTTGTTATCGATTTGCCAGGTCCACGCCCGGTTCCTGTTGGACCTCCAGAGTCCGGCGATGAAGCATCGGTGGAGGTGGGGGGAGAAAACAGGGCATTACATCAGACCCGAGTCCACTGTGCTCAGCATCGGTCCGATCGCACAGAAAAGTGAAGGGTGGTTGATACAAAAAGGATGGAGGGGGAGAGGCAGAAGAAACTTCGGGGAGGGCTGTTTTGTTAAAAAGCCAACGGGGACGTCGCATAGGAGGACATCTGGGCGGCTCGAGGCGGGGGCCACCGGGCGCGTGCATCCGACCCCCCGGTTTCGGACCGCGATGTTGCAATGCGCGTACGCGGCGGGCGCGCCACCGCCGCCGCCGCCGGTCCGAGCTCCTCTGCGGCTGCCTGCGCTGATTGACACGGCCGAGGGGTGGGGACGCAGGGTGGGGTCACAAGCAGGGAGAGGCGGAGGAGAGACGGAGCCAGGCGAGCCCAGCCCAGCCCAGCCCCGAGCCCGAGCACGGTAACAACACGCCGAGAGAGAGACGAGGGGGAAGAAAAGAGCGCTTCGACGGCGGGGATATGATTTAAAAAAGAGGCTCCCGGAAGACGCGACCTCTACTTTTTATTTCCCTTCCCCCTTCCCCGACACGTCCATTGGAAAAGTGGAAGGCTGCCAGCAAAAAAATATTATTATAAACATATAAAATAATATCGGTTATTGTGAGACACCCCGGCCGGTCGACCCCCCTTGCAGTCCGCCCGCCCAGCCAGCGAGATGCACAAGGAGACCCGCAAGAGTAAAGTAAGTCCGCCGCCGCCCTTTAGCCAGCCGCTGGCCGCTAGACCGCCTTCGTGCGCCGGGCCGGACCGGACCGGACCGTGCCGGAGCGCCGCCAGCGGGGATAGCAGCGGGGTCATGTTAGCCGGCGAGCCGAGCTGGGTGACGGACGGGCGCGGGGGGCGACGGCGTTTCGCGGGCGGCGTAGCGCCGGGGCGCCGCCGGGACTTTTTATGGTTAATTTGGCAGCGCTGTAACGCGGAACCCCTAACGGGGCTCGCCGGGGGTTAGCGGGCAGGTTTTGGTGTCTCCTCTCTCCACCAACCCCCCGCCGAGGTCCGAGTCGCTCCCATCCCTCAGCGGACGGGGCTCGACCGCGGGTTTAAAGTGCGGATCGAAAGAGGCAGGAAGGAAACGGCCGCTGCGGCCGCCGAGACACCATCTTAGTTTCTTAAAGAGACAGTAGCGCGCTGAGAGGGACTGTGTGTGTGTGTGAGAGAGAGAGAGAGAGAGAGAATAGGGAAGCGTGTGGGCTCGGGGGGACGAGGGTGACAGCCAGCCAGGTGATCAGACCAAGCTGTACCGAACATGAGACTTTGCCTCATTGAGTTCTGCCGTCGGGATTGACCGGGTCAGTTGGTGCCGGTGCCGTTTTCTTATCCTCTGCTGCACAGAAGCAATTCTGTGAGACCTCTGCATAGGGCAGAGGGTGATACAAAGTGTGAAAGACTTTCGGAGTGTGCTGGTGCACGGCAGGCATGTGCAGGTCGCTTGTGGTCTTGGCATTTTGTTGGGTGCAGACCCCATCTTGGCAACGCGCAGGTCCAAAGCGGCACCCAGACACCTGGGGTCACATGACTATTCATGCGAAACTTGATCATGTGATATTTGCCTCCTCAGCACTGAATCCTGGGAGTTTTGAATGCATCAATAGCTGACGAATTGGTAGTAGCAATGGCGACGGCCAAAACAGACACCCCTCCCTCCAGTTAGGGACCCCCTTTCTTTCACCGTGAGGACTAGCCTAGCTATGGGCCCCCGATCAATCTACAGGGCTGGTGGGGGGAACATTCCTCACGGCTGGGGCTTGAGCAAAAGCTGGTTTTGTCAACCAAGGTGAGGGCCGCCTGGCCCCTGTGTGGTACCTCGCTTTCACCTTGTGTGTGTCCGTAGGCCGTGCGACGTTCTTGGCCTGGGCGCGGCAGGTGACCTGCCTCATTGCTGTCATGATTGTACCCTTGGTCCTTTTCATGGCTGCGGACACCATTGCTAACCAGCTAGCTGTCTGTCCATCTGAGCATCTCGGGACGAGTCCTGGTCCTTAACCTCGAAGAGGCCTTGAGTCCTTCACTAGCCGCGCTCTTGAGTTCTCCTGTGGGAACCCCCGCCCTCTGATGGCATGCGGCTTAAATTCGATGAGGGGTGTTGCTTGTGGCGCTTGTAAATGCAGCTGTCACACGGACACAAACCCCTGACCACCTACAGATCTGCACGTCGTGTTCACGAGGGCCGCAGACCAAT
>JAODJX010000066.1:2047993-2064643 GCA_026776945.1 Isichthys henryi
CCCGGAGGAAACCCCACGATGACATGGGGAGAACATGCAAACTCCACACACAGGTGACCCAGGCGGGGATTCGAACCTGGGTCCCAGAGGTGTGAGGCGACAGTGCTAACCACTGCACCACAGGGTGGTTATTTTTAGATATTTTTTTAATTAAAGGGTTGTAAATCTTGTGAACACATACCGTCATACTATTCTACAAGAAATTTACATTAAAACACATTAACATAATCAATCAACACAGTTAATGCATATGACTTCATTTCGTTCACACACAAAACAAAAGCACTCTTGTAAAAAGTTTTAAACTACATTTTTAAACAGATTCTGGAGTAAGATATCTAGCTTCCTGTACCTGAGGGAATTGAATTGACTGAAAGTACAATGTGCTTCTGTGCTGTAAACAAACCAAATGCCTATGCGGTCCTTTACGGAGACGACCAAGTCCAGGCACACAGATAAGTTATCGGTCTTTATAATAACCTGCAGTAAACCCTAATGCTGAGACTGTAAAGACCGTCACTAAACACATACACATATATAGCAGGTGAGATACACAGTCATATATCTTGAACTGGGAGTTTTTCAGCAATTATTTATGTCTAAACTAGAGGAAAGGCCTCACAACAGTAAAATGACTTTTCAAACATTGTAATTCCAGGGTTATAATATTTATGAAATATTCATGGAAAGCAGCACTTCTTGTTCCCCTAAGGAAAGGCCTTTATTCATATGGCACACGTCACTTAAGGTGGCCACAGATGCATCAACACCCCCAACAATAAATAAATATATTATAACAACTGCTAGCTGCTTAATGTTATTTATGCAGTCCATGTAAAAACCCATGTGTACAGACACATACAGAAGCTCCTCTATTTACGAATGAGATATGTTACGAAGGGCTGTTCGTAACTTGAAACGTTCATAAGTCGTTATTCAACATCATTTTAAGGGTATACATAAGTGCAAAGAACTAGGATGCTGGGAGTCCGCACGCTACACTGCTGCGCGGCGGGAGTAGCGGCCAGAAGTCGTACTAGGCGGAATTGGCACGCAGAAAAAAAATTATGTTGCGGAGAGGAAACGGGAGCCCAACGAACACAATTTGGACTTACAGTCCTCTTCGTTCGTATGTCTGAAACTTTGTAAGTTGAAAGTTTATAAAGTTCGTCGTATTTGACATTTTTGATATTTTTACTTTTAAGTATAAACTTTAATTAGTAATTAATAATAAATAATCACTTATTAAGTGGCCGTTTAACCTAATATTCTGCAGTCACCACCCAAGCCATGCATTTTCAGGGGCCTGAAGTGACTTTTTGAATGGGGCCCCAGACACGACAACATGTCCCCTGGTTGTGATGATATTCCTTAGTATATTCCTTTTGTTACCTTTAAGAACTGGCCAGCGAGTATCTGGAAGATTCTAGCAGGTGGCTAGTAATCATCAATCCGGTCTTACTAGAGAGACAGAGATGGTGGATTGTGGATTGGTGGACAGCCATGTGATGTTATGAGTATTTCAGGGCAAATTGTGTTTTTTGTGTTGTATCCCATTAAAGGGAGAAAACACCCTACTGTGAATTAACGGGGTGGGGGGGGGGGGGGATGCTGAACATTCTCACAGTTAAACAGGATGGAGGTTAGATGGTTAAGCTTGTTGACTCTGGGAAATTTGTTTTCATGTACTCTGGAGCAGTTTGGCAGACGAGACAATCCCACAGAGCTAAAATAAAAAAAGACCAGCAAACCCAAAAGCCCGAAATCTGTTCTTCTGGAAAAATAATTCCTCTGTACATGATGCTTTTCTAAGGACTCCTCATTCTTTGTTCATTGCTTAGAGATGTTATTAGATTTACACACAACCCATACATATTTAATTCTGCATACCTCACATTAACTACTCGTATTTAATCTCAGCAATCCACGGGTTGGAAGGCTATAGAAAAGCAGCCTGTCTTTTGCATCACGCAAACTAGGCCATTGGAAGAATATCAAATGGAACAATGATTTTGAGCAAAAGAGCAAAGAAAGCATCCCCCTGCCTGCTTATTAGCTCTCTGCCCTGAAGACTAGCTACGTTCTTTTGCAAGAGAAGAGAGGAACCAGATGCTTTTAATGGGTGAAGAGCACGCACGCACTGGCACACGTGCCAAACACAAATCATCGCTCGCAGCCCCATCCTTAAATTGTCAAATTGGTTTTTTTGTAAAGAGTCATGTGGAGCATTGTAAAAAACAAAGAACGTTAAATGAACGTTGGCCACGGATCACGGGTTTGAAGCAATAAGCCGGTGTTTTGCCAGGCATGAGCGCGGTTAAACTTTGGTGACTGCTAGTCTAGCCTTCAACCGCTGTCATGGTAGCCCATGGCGTCTGCAAACTGCGGGAGCTTGACCACGACGTTACGAAGGTCTGTTTTACGAAGGCCCCGAAAGGTCAACTGATAGGCGTTCCGGAACCTATCACATCGTCAATCCGGACTGGAACGTTCACCGCAGCTGTCCGGAATCTTTACAGGGCTGCTGCATCTTGACAAGCCCAATCCGTTTATTGGATCCTGCAGATGAGTTTGAAAGGGCTGGGAATCTGGGGGCGGGGGGGGAGACACAGTCAGGAGCCTGACAGATTCCGGTCGATTTCAAAGCACCCGGGCATCCTGCCCAGGATTGTAGCCACTCCGTGTCAAGGAATATCACTGTCACGGGCAGAACGACGGGATTATTTTTTTACCCCCTTTCCAGCCATTCTCCGAGTCGACAATGACATGGACAGATGTTCTCCCACACGCATGTGACCATGAATAATCCGGAAAGAGCACATCAAAGTGGGGGACAAACCGCTCTTTTCTGGCAACGGCGTAGCCACCACATGTGCTTGGTGTAAATAAGGGTCCGCACCTACTGCTGCGGCCTGCCACCCATCCCCAACCAGCCATCGGTTAAACCTGTAAAACCACGAGCCTCATGTCGCGTGATGAAAGCCATCGCATGACATCCACCACCAGCCCCAAAACACTAAAAAACAATGTCTGTTCTGCCGCTTAGAATTCTTCCTAGGAATTTTTAAATTACAGTAATTGTCATGAGCTGAGAGCAGGATATCGATATATGACATTAATATCGGATCCCATCTATCTGTTTTCTATTACCATTTTTGAAGGCGGGGTTGTGCAATGGCTGCAGCCAATCACAAGGCAGCATGGGCGGGATGTCATTCCCTCATGTATGAGTACCTGATGGGGATGATATGAGGAGCTCTGAAAGGGATATTAGGGTCAGACTTCATTCTGCAGTGAGTCTCTCATGGGGAGCTTGTATATCATCAGTTTTCTCTCATGGAAACTAACATGAAAAACACACATTGCAGTCTTAGCAGGATTCACTTGCAAGAACAAACTGTGTGGGAGAGTCGACGTCTGTGTGGGAAACTGTTATTGAATTACACTGCTTTGCATTTCCTGTTGTATTTTGCAAAACGTCGCTGTTTCTAGTGGCCCGGTTAGCTGTAATGGAAGCTAAAAGGATGTATGTAACTTTTTAGCGTTATTAGCTTAAGGTCTGCCAACAGAATATTTTCAATACATACATAATCCTATTGAGTATTTTTTTTTTGTTTGTTTCTAGCATTGAACATAAATATACATATATATTATGTTGAATAGGTTAAAATTATTGTAACAGTTATTGATCAACAATTTGAAAGGGCTGTTTCCATTTGCTGGTGTAAATTAGCCAATGAATTTAATACAGTGAAATTTATAAGGTAGCAAACATTTTTCTGGTGGCAGGCTGTCAATAGAGCTGTTTTTGGCTTTGACTGAAAGACAGGGATAAATCGTGATGTCGGCAGTCTGTGCTGTCAGGAAGTGTCAGGAATTCTGTCGTTCTGGGACACAAGTTGTCAGGGCAACAGGCTTCAGCACCCTCCCTCTCCCATCCTTCAGTCACCACCAGCCAGTAATACTGGGGTAGTTAGCTCCTTCACCCAGCATACAGAACCTGGATTCATTTAGCATCCTTTAGTTGCTTATTTACAGGAGAGAGAAAGTCAACACTGTAAAATCTTGTGTTGCAGTGCTGAAGGACACCAGCAGGGTGCGCTCAAACTCCCCCTCCCTCACCTGCCATAATGTTTTCGGCCATATTGTTTTCCAGCAGCTCACCCATAATTGACTCAGTACTGTAAATAAACAGAGGAGGCTTTGGGGAGCCTGTGCACCATTCACCCCATTGCCTGGATGTTGCTTGGAGAAATCCCTGTTAAAATGCGTCATTCATTTGCGTTTAAGGTTTGCCTTCAGCAAGCACTGCTTCTGAGACCTTCGCTCCGGTTTCGGAAGAAAATCAAGGCTGAACCGATTACTGTAATTTTTCTAGATGCCCTTTGTGTTTACTTCATGGGGGGGCATTGCTTGGGAGCAGGGCGGGGTGGGGGGGAGGGTGTGCTGGCTCAGCTGGGGGGGGATGTATGCCACCTTCCTCCCCCACCCCCGGAATGGACTCTTCTTGCTGCTGCCGCATGGCTAGGCAACACGCCCAGGACTCTTTAACAACGCTGATGGGGGAGGGGGGTAAGAGGGGCATCACATACTCATCTTCTGGGATTATTTTCGGGGGGCGACAGCCTGAGCTGTCTTCTGATCGTTTACTCAGTGATTTTTTTTTTCCTCTTAATTATAATTTTTGTTTTTAACGTTGTAGATTATCGTTTTCCACAGCGGGTTCGAAAGCTCCCTCGTTTTATCGTCCTCCCCGAAGCGGCCCTGGGGGAGGGGCTCGCCGCCGTTAACGGTTCGCACGCCAGCGTCTGGCATGTCCGTAACGACCCTGGGGAACATGAGGTGGGGAGAAGCGAGACTGTGAATCCTTTGGCGTGTCCCTTATTTAATCCCTGACGCTGTAAGACTTCCATCTTCCTGTACCCTTCGATTTAACATCAGTGTTCTCAGTTGGTCCGACATTCCGTCGAGACCGGCTAAGGAACGTCACAATCCCCATTATGACACGAACCGCAACTCACCTGGCTTCAGCAAAGGCTGTGAAACAGCTTAAGATTGAACACGCTACCCACAGGGACTGGAGTGGGGGGGGGAACATGCGTGCCTCAGAGATTTCCCTTTTTTTTTTTTAAAAGCTTATTATTGTGTAATAAATTAATTCTGGGGTCATGTGCTGCTACTGGCTGAGTTTTAGCCCCTGAAGGCCAAGTGAAATTTACCAGGGTTAAGTGGCAGGGTGGGCTTGTTTGCGGGGCCTGTGAAGCAGAGGACCCCACCCAGGACCGTCTTCTATCAGCCCCCCCCTCTTAGCTCCTGCCTGGGAGCATGCGCGCACTAATGCCAGATGCCTGAAGGGGGCGCCCATCCCCACACGTCGCCCTACATTATTGTCACTGGCCTTCAGCTGTTGTCGCTGGTGCCATTTTGTGGCCGGCTGCTCCTCTTGGCGGGCAGCGGGCGCCCTGTGAGAACCTGGCAGCCGCGGGCGCCAGTCAGTTAGCCGCCACTCGGAGTACGCGTGGAGGAAGGCAAAGGATACAAGCCGAGACCCAGCCAGCAACATGGCGGTCTAGATGATTATATTTCTTTTACGTAATCTAAAGTGTTACTAAGCACATCTTTTTTAAAAGAAATGTGTATTTAATTGCAATTCTTTTTGTAAACTGTTCATAGACATTAGGACAATGATGAATAATTAAAAATACAGAAAAACAAAGTGTACATAATGTATATAAGTAATCAGAAGTTCAGAATACATGTAACGATTGGGTATCTATTTTTAACACTGACTAGACAATGTGAAATATCTTTCCTTTTATTCCTTTCTTTTTTTTCCCCCTCTGGTTTTAAGAAACGTGTCACACTTTTTTTTGTTTGTTTGTTTTAATTATGCGAGAAGTATCACATGTGTTGTGCTCACTGGTGTTGCATGGAAAGTACCATTTTTTTTATTTTCGGTGAAAGTGGGGAGCACGTGCAGCGATGGACCGCCAGCATAAGATCATCCATACAGTGGTGTCTCCCAGAGACTGGCCAGCCTCCCTTAACGCTGGCGGCCCGGATTTGCAGCGCACACACGCATCGAGTGATTCCTCTGTAACATCGTTCGCTCCATTCGCTTACACCTCGCAGACGAGCAGGTCAAACAGCATCCAACAATAATGAAATTCCCAACTCTCCCCCCCCCCAACCACGACGAATATGCGGTTGTCTGATGACCTGTCTTGTCTTGCGCAAGTTGAGAGATTCAGTTTGCAAAGTTTTTAGTTACCGCTCGAGATTTACAGTACATTCGACACTGTTTTTTTTCTTTTCTTTCATGGACTATCTAGCTGAGGCTTTTTAAAACTTCTTTCGTTAATGATTGTATTGCAGCAAGACGTAAAGACCGGTATGTGACTGTTAGCAATGTGGATAAATGGCAAACTGAAGGGAGCAGCGCCCTCTGGTGCTGGAGTGATGTAAATGACAAAGGACTTGTGCGCGTGTGTTTCTGTGCGTGTGTACGGGTGTGCGCCTGTGCTTCTACTCATCATAATCTAAATCTTCTTAAAAATCATAGGTATTTTATATTGAATGCAGTAATTTATGGGCCAGTAATATAATACTCAGTGCAATGCAGTTATTGTTATAATACAAATATTTCTTTTGTATTTGTACAGAACAAATGTGTAAAGATCAGCGAGGAAAACGTGAGCTTTTTGATACTGTGAGAAATGGTGTGAAAAGTCAGTTTCCCTGTACAGTTGTGATTACCCCCCCCCCCTTTTATAGAATAAAATGTTTTTGGTGCAGCTTCCGTATATGTTCGTGATTCGGCGATGTCAAATCTGATACCTGGTGATAATATTTACGTCGTCAGGGTTACAGTATCAATAACACAAAGCTTCACTTCTACAGGTACCTTTAAGTTGCCTTCTGTGTAGTATGAAGAGATTTTTTTTTACAATGGCTCTCAAATATCTGGATACCAGAGTTTCCGAATTATGAAACGCAATTTATGTAATGTTACAGTCAAATATTCAATATAAAGTAAAAAAATATTTGCTGTTGCCATTGTCAAATTCTTAAATGCGAGCTCCAGCTTTCACACAAACTTGTTATACGGTATTAAATCAGACATTCACGGTGTTTCCGTTATAAATTACTCTAAACATATTTTAGGGAACATGTTTGTTTTTTTTACACTGGTCATGCATAGATTGCATTTGCTTAAGAGACGTCTTAGAGGAGATCCCCGCGCGGAATCAGCGGTCTGTTAAAACGGAACGCCCTGCGCTCCGGGCGCAATACCGCGTGGCGGGGGCTTGCCAGGCGAGTATGTGCGCATCTCTCGGCCAACTCCGGTACAACTACCATGTTTGTACCTCTGTTTGCATTATAAGTATGTATGGGAATGTTTATAATTCACAACCTAACATGAACAACCAGGACGTTTCAACATTGTCCTATTCGAAGTTTGAAACAATAAATCTGCATCATTCCTAATGTTGATTTACCCACGCGTACGCGGTGCTATGAAAAGTCAAGTCCAGCTGATAGCTGCGAATCGCAGCAGCCTGCAAACAGCAGATCGCAATGCGGGGGACGACGACACAAAGGTTACCTATGAATACTAAATTAGTAGGCTAACATGCGGGTTCGATTACCACTACTGTAAACATTAAGAATAGAAGGATTTCTCACTCAAAGACGAGCAGAAACCTGCCGCTATTCGCTTAATCCTGTTTTGCCGCCCGCGGAGTAATTTCAGGGATGTTCTGCTCTATTCTTTATAACGAGCGCTGTCCTAAAATGATTCTAGCGTCAGGGTTTATACCGGGAGCGTAAATTGCACCGACACTGAACACCTGCGCCCCACCCAGAGAAACACAGGAAGGGAAACCTTACATGTGTTATGACAATTTAAGAAAGTGGCCACACTGAAATGCAATTTTATCAGTGATATCCTTCGACACGTCACTCACAGCGGAACCATATATGCTCTCCCTGACGGTTGTCCGAGTTTGAATTATATTGCTCATAACGGCCCTGCATAGCTGGGCCACAAACTGCAGTGAAAGGTGAACTAGTTCTGGGTCTTAGCGGAGATCACGGGAAGCATGGGGGGTACGGGAGGCCAAAATGCCGCCGCTGGCCCTTATGCTCTGCACAGCAAACATGCTGCAAAGGCCACCGGGGGATGCTTTCAAAGCGACGAGGACTCCGGGAGGGCAATGGAGCGTTTGGACTTAACCTGAGCGCCCCCAGGAACATGAGGTACTGACCGCCCGCTGCAGTCGTGCCCGAACATCAGCGCACCGTGTGCTTGCGTTCAGAGAAACCGCCTGCTTGCACTTCAAGGACCGTCACGCCCCGTAGCAGGAGAACAGAACATGGACGCTGCGTGCTTCATGCATCCTTCATGTGACACTTGTTTTTAGATTTTAGCTAAACACACACGAAGCATGTCAGGGCGAATCAGCCCTAGTCCCGGCATCCCTGCGCTGGGTTGCTGCTTGCCAAAGGGCTCGTGGATAGTTAGCCATGGTTACCGGCTACAAAACTCTAAGCAGAGCCGTTACTCTCTTCACAGTTTAGGCCTCTGAAGCTCCAGCCCCCTAGACGGCCCTGCTCCTGTCAAAAACAACTGCTGGCATTTTTTTAATTATTAAAGTCCCTCCGCCCCAAACCTGGAATGTGAAAGCAGTCCTGCTAAAGGTTTCCCTCTGGATATATGTCGTCCCTGCATGCACCTCCTCCAACATGCGCATTTCTGTTGCCTGGACTTCACTGAACCTCCTGACCTGCTTGGGGGAGATAGAATGAATGCTGTGCTCTATGCTGTACGTTCGTGCAGTTTCGCGACGGCCAGCAGGTGTCTCTGTTGAGCTCTGAGAGGATCCCTAGTGTGTTAACCCCTCACCAGCGCCTGCGAGCTGTCCGGGGCAAAATATCAGGCATCAAACCCGGGTCCCACGTGCATCTCACGGCCCGCACAGCTGCCGTTATCTGCCTTTACAGGAATAGGGCAGCTACAACAAAAAGTAAGTAAACAGAGAACAAAAATCTCAATTTTAGCTGGGCTCACTGCTCAGCCAATGAAGGCTTGCATAAACTGACTCTAGTCCAGCAAAGCAGAGCCCTAGTGAACCAAATATAAAGTGCAACACAAATTACGATTTCAGAAGCTAACATCCATCCATCCATCCATCCATCACTGGAACAGCTTAATCCCAACTGGGGTTGCTGGGGGGCCCGGAGCCCATCCCGGGAGCAAGGGGCACAGGCGGGAACCAACACTGGGCAGTTGCCAACACACCGCAGGGCACATACACTCACACACACACATACACACAATTTAGACTTGTCAATCAACCTGCCCTGCACACTTTTGGACCGTGGGAGTAAACAGGGGCCCCCGGTGGGAACCCACACGAACATAGGGAGAGCGTGTAAACTCCACACAGGAAGGACCCGGGACCGAACTGCAAGGGATGACCATGCCGCCCTCAAAAGCTAACAGCAGTGAGGAATTAGCACCTTAAAGGACCTTTGAGGTCACAGGTCATTACATTGATTACTGTAGAGTCAGATCGGACATGAGAAATGTCACCCCAGTGACTTTAAGGCCACTTTATGACTACATGCACCCTCAACTCCGCTCTGATACACTTTTCTGTGTGTCTGTTGACTGTTAGTGTCTGTGGTTGCACTCAGAAACCCACATGCAGGTGCTGTTGTATTGGGAAGTGGTGGAAGGGGAGCGTGGGAAGTGATGGGGGGGGGGGGGGGGGGGGGCCGGCCCGCGGGGGGGCTACCCCCGGAACGGAACTCGGGTGGGGGGGGGGCCGCCCCGCCCGCCCCCCCGCCGCGCCCCCCCCCCCCCCCCCCCCCCCCGGGCCCCGGCCAGCTGCTCGCATACACACTGACCTGAATGCGGTCTGCTCGGCTGAGCGTTAAAATTTTGCAAGCTGTGGCCAAGAGGGGGAGCCAAGTTCCCCCCGCCCATATGTAGAGATACTTGTTTACAAGATTCTAGCAGCTGTCTTGGTAAGGCACTCCACCCCCCCCCCCAGCAAGAATTTGCTTTACTTCAGTTACTAATGTACACTCACTGTGCTCTTAATTAGGAACACCTGCATACCTTTGTATTCATGCAGTTACCTAATCAGTCAGTCAGTCATGTGGCAGTGGCACAGTGCAATAATCACGCAGACACAGGTCAGGAGTTGCAGCTTATGTTCACATCAAGCATCCAAATGAGGAAATAATGTGTGATTGTCGGTGCCAGACAGGCTGGTTTGAGTATTTCTGTAGCTGCTGACCTCCGGAGATTTTCATGCACAACAGTGTCTAAAATTTACACACAATGGTGGGAAAAACAACAAGAACAAAAAAAAAATTCCAGTGAATGGCAGCTCCGTGGATGGAAATGGCCGATTCACGAAGGATGGCCAGCGTGGGTCGACCTGTCAGAAAGGCTACGGTATAACTCAAATGACTGCTCTGTGAAAACTGGTGAATAGAAAAGCATCACAGAACAGGTGTGTCGAGGCTTGAGGCGGATGGGCTACAACGGCAGAAGACTGTTGGGAGAAAGCAGAAATCGCCACGGACACCAGCTCACCGAAACCGGGTAGTCCGCGACTGGAGAAATGTAGCCCGGCCTGATGAATGTTGATTTCTGCTGAGGAACACAGATGGTGGAGTCGGGATTCGGCGTCAACATTATGAATTCATGGGCCCAGCCTGTCTCGCGTCGACAGTCCAGGCTGCCGGTGGTGGTGTAATGGTGTGGGCAATTTTTCTTGGCACACTATGAACCTGTAAATACCAATACTTCACTGTTACTGGTCATTCCTACTCCACTGAAAGCCGCAGGATATTTGAGTATTTCTGCTGATCTACTGCATCCATTCATGGCCACAATTTGCCCATCATCTGATGGCGACTTCTAGCGTGATATTGCCTCATGTCTTAAAGCATCTCATCTCAAAGTGGTATCCGAGGACGTGATAAAAAATCCAGTGTCCTTCACTGGCCTTCCCAGTCACTGAACTGGAATCCAGTAGCGCACCTTGGGGATGTGGTAGAACCAGAGATACGTGGCATGAGATGTGCAGTTAACAAATCTTTACAAACCGTGTGATGCAGTCGTGTCAGCATGTACCAGAATCTCGAAAAAACGTTCCCGGTATCTTGTGCATTCCATGCCACGACGAATTGAGGCTGTTTTGAGAACAAAGGGTCCTACCCAGTATTAATATAGTATTTCGAAGAAAGTGTTCAGTTACTGTATAATATTAGAATAAATAGAATGGTAATCCTATTTTAGCCGTAATATGGTTTGCTGTAATATAAGATTACATATGGTTGCATAAAATATTCCTCTTTCATTTCCAATGTGCTGTTTTGACCACATGAGGGAGCTATTTGTCAAGATACCTGGCCCGCATTTCATCGCTTTTAAAACTAACTCCCCCCGCCCCCCAGCAAAGCCTCCAGATCAAACCAATGCAAATGACACCACGTGTATGCAAAATGTTATTCCAGATTTGTGCAGACTGAAATATAGAACATTCGGTCATGCCAGGAAAAAAAAAAATCACAGTAATTTACTAAACGACGGTAGTTATTTTTTTCTGTGCAAAATACGTTATCATTTGTGAATAAAGTTACAGAGCAAAAGTACGGGCATTATGTTACCGAATCAGCCTTATTATGGGTATATTCTTAATGAAATTGGTACTCTATTAACATGCCAACAATGAGACGATTTGTAAAAGTGCATGGTCCACTGGACCGGCAAAACTTGTCTTGATAGTTTGGTTCCCTCGTGTTTTGTCGAAAATGTACTCCACGCGGTCAATGAGTGCAATGTGCCCACTCACTTTTATGGTTTCGAACCAAGACCTTCATTCATTTACTACACCATTACCAAGCACCCAATACAGGTATAATGCATGCATTCTGAATTGAGCCTCGCACTCAACACACACACTAACGGAGTGCTCAGAGATGTTTACTCCTCTTTCCAAAACCATGTACCTCTCCCCTGCTACAGCACCCCCCATTCTGACATTACACTTCTGGTCTAAGAATATAAAATCCTAGGAGGGTTTGGGAACAGTATTATTCGCTTTGTCTTGTAGCCTAATTGCCTTGACCGACAGGAATCGCGAAGAAAAAACGAGGAAACTTCTGGATCCGTATATGGATGTGCGCAAACATCAGTTCTTCAACTGAAATAATCTGAAATCTACAATAGCAGATCATACATAAGTCTCACTTAAGCAGTACTTTGTCCGCTGGACAGTAACCGCAATAGTCCGGTCTTAACCTCTGTCCGCTTGCCTTACTGTTTATTTTCGGTGTTTTATTGCTGGTCGAGACCGGGAAGAAGTTTTACTGAACTGGCCCCAGTCTTTATGGCGCTTAGTGCTCCACATACGGGGGAATGATTAACTGTGACGATTGTACAGACTGATTAAAAGGATACCTAGAAAATAAGAAACCCGCCGTTTTCTAGAACAGTCCTGTCCTCTTCTATAACATATGAAGGAGGTCACATTCCTCCAGACTTCATCAAAAAGGAGTCGCCTCGTTCATTCTCATTAACGTTACAAAATGGATGGTCCTTTGCAAACCCTTGCAGGGTGACTGAAACACTTGTCCCGATGCATAAAGCATTCATAAAGATTTTTTAGACCGGTTTACAGTTTAGGTCATTAATAACTCATGACAAAATTCATGGAAGTTTTAAAACGTCAAAAGACATCGCAATGATGCTAAATTATTAGTTACTGAGAAACAGAAATTAGGTTATTTGACATTTGAAATCGGTCAGAGTCGCTTAGTAAGAATGCAGTGGTTCCATAATCGTTTAAGTCTGAGGCTGATAAAAATAGGTAGAATTCCCGGGAGGTACATATCACACTGTAATGCAGAGCATAACTGCCATTTCTTTTCTGTGTCACGAACTCGGTGACAAAGGTTTCTTATGTGCAAATGCTTCTTAGTGCTTCGTATTTGTGGCTGACCACATGTTATAGGCCTACACAATTGTTTGCTAGTTGGCCAGACGCCGTCAATGAGCGTCAGTGCAGGCGGTGAAGGTCTCCAGGATCCGACTAGTTTCTGATTCCAGGGAGAGGTGTCACTGTCATAATCTGGCAAGGATGGGGGGGGGGTGTCTGTCAGAATTGTAGGGCTCCTGTTTTAAGGGCTTTCGGGTGTCCTTGCAGTATTCCGCAGTTCCGAGTGTTTGCATGCATGCTTAACATTGGAGTATGAATGAGTTCTCGAGATACGATCCATCATTAGGCCGATAACCACGTTAATTTTATCCAAAGCACGTGACATTTACTAATACCCCCTTGCAGGGGCGTTTTTAAAGATTGAAAGATATGAACGCATATCACATTGGGCCCCCCAGTCCAGACCAATCCAGTCATTTTCCAAAATTTTTTTAGTTTCCCTGTGACAGCGCCCCTGCCCACCTTGCACATCTACTTATGACGTAAATCTAAGCTCCGTTAAATTAAGTTAATATGCGCTCCTGTGAGACATTAGACATGTATTGATTAGATTTGTACCGCAGCCTATGGGGGAAAATCGGTGCTTGCTTGTTACTATCTAGGCTTATTTATCTTAAATGCTGTTTCTGGAGAAATTTGAAGAAGGAGAACCGTCAAGGGTGACACATTTTTGGACACCCGTATTTGATTCCGTAATCGACTGCGAACTCATGGACCCTTAAGGTTTCAGCCTTCTGGTAGGGTAGCTGGCGTCGTGCCTTTCCTAAGACGCTTGCAGCATTACAAATATAGCTAGATAGGCGTTTCTGCGTTGTCTTGAAAAGCACTCGTGTTTCTGTGGTATTTAACTGTAAATTATCCTGACAAAAGGACAATGATTATGTTTAATGTCAGGTAAGCGCTACTCCACCCGGTTTTCTTGTTTCTCTCTCAATAGAAACCTTTTCATGTAACGTCATTTTAGTCTGGGATTAGACCTACTAGTCCGACAATTACATGCCAGTACAGAAATGTTACCAGCTGCAAAAAACATTTTAGTAGCACGGTGTGATTTAAAAGAGGCTCTGCAATTTAGATTTACAATATAACTGTGTGAATTTACCTAAACTGTTTAGGCTATAGGGTTCATCTTGTAACGTCAGACTGTGAACGTCCAGTGTCTGAACTTTTACACATCTTTGAAATGTTCGTGTGGGCGGACTATATAACACAAAGACAGGGTCCTTAAAGCAGACAAGAATTAAATTTTCCTGTCTCTAGTTTGCATTTATCGGAGCTTATAGCCGTGGCAGAATGGGACAACAGCCCTGTCCGTTCAGCTAAAATTACGCATTTTACACAAACGTTTCGCAAAGAAAACCTTTAGCAAATCACCCAGTAATTTATGAGAAAGAGATTCTGGTGATTTCTACTTGCAGTAACTTGAAATTGGTGGGTTTCCAAAGACCCCGGACTTTGTTCTTTGACGTCCTTTTACAATAATTCTCTTCTAGTGAAAACCAACTCAGTTACTCATGTTACATATCAATGTTGCAAACACTTTGACAATATACATCAGTTACTAATTAAAAATCTCAAGGAAGTATGCTCCATACGTCGGGGAGTGCATCCTTTCGTCAATAAACATATGGAATGG
Organism: Isichthys henryi; assembly: GCA_026776945.1. Lineage (NCBI taxonomy): Eukaryota > Metazoa > Chordata > Actinopteri > Osteoglossiformes > Mormyridae > Isichthys > Isichthys henryi. The sequence goes on from JAODJX010000066.1 coordinate 2,062,649, forward strand.
GTCCGCGAATGAACAAATTCTTTATTTACGTCTTGTAAGAACTTTTGCGTTTGCTAAAAGCAAAACAAATAAAAAAAGAAAAATACAAAAAGTTCCATACAATTTAAGAACTGATTTGCTTTACGTACACACATTGTGAAATATGAAATTAACAAACTTAATCGTCTATCACCATTCAAAAACAAAACAGGCAAAAATCCCATTTTTTCATCGTAAACAAGAACATTTTTTTATCAAAATATATTTACATGATACCTTTTATATATACAATAAATGTGTGCCTGGGGAAATATTAGTCGTCCTTTAACGCAAGCAAAAAAAGGAAAAAAACAGGCACAGAGGACTTTAGCCATAGAGCAGGACTCTAGTCCTATTAGATCTGGACCTTAGTCACCTCTTAACGCAAATTCTGGGTATTAAGCTGACTGGATATCGGTGCATGCACTTCGCCATTTAGAGGATGAAAAACTAATCGCGCCAAGGAATGTTCTTAAATCCCCCGCGCTCCCCAAATGTACATCCTAAAAGCTACAAGCTTTGCTGGATTTCACCCAATGCTGGCTCCATGTGTACCCTATCAGGTCAAGGTTTTACGGTAAAATTAAAATCATCGCAACTGGTTTAAAATAGAAGCTCTCCACCTCCTCCTGAATTATCTCAGCCCGCCTCCTCTATTTCGACAGCGAGATGCCCAACACAGGCATCGCTAATGAGATTCCACAGGATTCCCAGCTCCGTGTTTCACAAGCGTTGGGGGTCATACGGTAACCTATGCCGAATACAAACTGGGGAACCTTGTCAGTCACATGACTTCAGGAGATACGTCATGCCCAGATCTCCAGTGCCGTGCAGAATGAAAGGCATCAAATAAAATATTAATTGCAGCACAAACTATATTGTTACACGGAGTGTATAAAAATATAACGGGAAGCCATTAAATTGAAGCCACACATAACAGGCTCAGATCTGTATCCGTCTTTATCATTGGGACAAACAAATTTATTGTGTTGACATCTAACTCATTTATTAGAAGCTCATTATGAATTTAATAATTTACTTAATTTGGCACAGTCGTGAAATACATTAATAAGCGCACGGCCTTCAAAATAATTTTTAAATTACTGACGCACGGGATTAATTTGTAAACTCTAAAAAACAACTGCGAAATGTCCATGCACGCGCTTAGACAGAAAATGTTCGAAAGCCCGTTGTTTCCCTGTATAACACTTCAGGTTAGTTACGTGCTTTTAAGACCGACTAAACCAGCAAAAGTACAATATCACAAAATGGCCGGTTATACTTAAGTATCTGGGCTTGATACATCAACACATTTCCAAAGGTAAAACTATCCAGACGTACCGAAACGGAATTCCCATGTCACGCACACATTCTGTTCATTCATTCATTATCATTATTAAAACTCAGCTCAGTTGTTCAAATAGTACATCTAGTACCAACTGCAATTTCAATTATAATTAAGTTTATCTTTAGTTCTCAGCCGTGAAGAGATATTTTTAAATTTTACGTTCTTTTTTTATTATTTAGACCTTTTAGAACATGCCTGTTCGGCATCCAGAAAAAAATGCGCTGCATTTTCCGTGGAATTCCTAATAGAAATCAGAAAACGTGCTCCTTAGGAATTTATACATTTCGCCTGGAAGCTATCAAAGTAACCATGTATAAAGATGGGGGCTTTTGCTGGATTTTCCCCTTGGCACTCTTCTTGTACATGGCACAGGGGCGCCAAATGAGAAGACGGCGCCCGGTCTGTGGTCAGTGAATAGCAAGGAGCTAACTGACACCAGCGAGCACTGAACTAACAGCACTGACAGCGTCTCGGGCAAGGGGCTGGTAAAAAAAAAAAAACTGTCAATCGCCTGGAGACTAATGGCGGGGGGTGTGTGTTCCAGACCTAAAAAACAAGCCATCGCCATCACGCCACTCAGACAACCTTTCCCAGAGGATCACAAAATAAACAATAATCTTTTAAAAACT
>JAODJX010000066.1:2064743-2080423 GCA_026776945.1 Isichthys henryi
CCCCCCCCCCCCCCCCCCCCCCCCCCCCCCCCCCCCCCCCCCCCCGCCCCTTTTGATTTTTTTGATTTGAAATTATTACAGCAGAAAAGTAACAAAAAAAAAAAAGTCAAGTATTAAGTTCCAGTACATTCTTTGAATATTAAGGAACACACATATAGAGACAAAAATAAATGAACTAAATATGTACATCTATATATATATATATATAATATTTTTGGAGGTTCCAGTACCCGTCTGGAGAATCCATACCTTTTCTTTTTAATTGATACTTGTATATTGGCAGCATATTTGCATGTATTTTGATCTCTGTAGGTAAAACCGGTGAAAGACTTCTTAAGCAGAAAAGTACATAAAACAGGAGTGTAGTCAGTCAACCCTTCGAGCAGGCGGGCGGGAGGAGAGACGCCTTGCCCTTAGTTCTGGTGGCGCTTCATGTGCAGCGCAAGGTGGTCGGAGCGCGAAAAGCAGCGACTGCAGGCGATGCACTTGAAGGGCTTGGCGCCGGTGTGCTTGCGGTAGTGCCGCGTCAGCTCGTCGGAGCGGGCGAAGCGCCAGTCGCAGCCTTCCCAGGTGCAGCGGTACGGCTTCTCCCCTGAAAGACCGACAGGACGTACATGCAGGGTTACACCAAGGTGGGAAACATGGGGGTGTACCTAGGTCATACCATTAACCATACGTGATTGGGGGGGGGGGTGATATGTGTCCGTCTTATAAATACTAAAGAAAAAGACCATTTCACCGGACACTTATAAAAATATCTGCATTACAAATAAATGAAGCGGAATAGGGCGGGACATGTTCTCATGTGACGAATAAGCACGACTCAGCTAATTACACACCCGCATCACGCTAGATGACCGTCACTTTTTGTCTTGACATGATTCAGCACTGATTATTGAACCTTAAGCGGACAGTCTTTAAAATCGATCAACTCACTAGGTATGTTAGCCAGACACTAACGTGTATCCTTAGAGGATGTAACCAAAAGAGGGGACGTATTTGTAATGCAAATTTGCCCAGCCTTTCTTAGAAGTAGTTCTTTAGCAAACGTCACGTTCGAGGAAGCAAAAGGCACTTGTGCCACAGAAATCAAATCGAGGTCCGTTGGGTCTTTTCTGCTTTTCAGATGGTCATGTTTGTACCCACTGACACGCAGCTGCATAGGGATTGAAATGAATCAAGTTCCCGGATGTATTATCCCGAGTTTGCCGAGCTGAGCCACAGCTTGCTGTTGATAGAGCACAGGAAAGCGGTTCTATTGTGTCATTCTTAAATGGCAGTTGTGGGCGGAGCTAAGCGAGTATGTGCTTGTGGTTTATTGAGTAATTGAGCTCCTTCTCTTGTGTAAACACAGGGTCATTTCTACAGAGTTAAACGCTGTGATAAGATCTGTATATGTGCAATGTGAAACAATGTCCTGCGCTTCATATCCAGGCTCTCTCTCACATACATACACACACACACATATGCTAAACACACTTATGCCATTTGTTTGCTGAAGGCAACAACTTATGAACAGAATAAAATTGGCAGCAGGGAATGATCTGAGCGGCCACACCTTTATTTAAACACGTAGACACTCTCCCGCGCTGCTGTGTTGGGTGCCCGCACGTGTGTGTGTGCATAGCAATAACGCCACACAAGTACCACATTTGATCCAAGGTGGACGCTGCTCCTTTATCAATTTCGACAAACTACAGTCTCAGAACGAAAGTTTGCTGTCCTACCCACACGCGTTCGGGCGTGACTAGCAAATACGAATTATTTACACTGTTGAGGCAACCTCAATGAGGAAGACTCACGCTTGCACTGAGCCTAAATGTTTACATTCAGCTCTGCGAAGAGGATTTTCGGAAAGAATGTGCCAAAGCATTATATCACCGAACACATGTTTCACAAGTGTCGGCAGAGTACAGAACGACAAAAGGGCATTGCACGCCGAGTGCTCTGCTTGAAGCCAGATTAAACGTCAATGTAATCTTGAAAGCAATTTTTTACATTCCATCATACTGACGTACTCTCTGGCAGCTATTGCGGGGAGTTATATTTCTGAATAAGGTACCCCAAACTCTGGAACATGTACCCTGGCTAGGGATTAGGCGAGCCCTAGAGGTGACCTTAACCGAGGCCAATGTGGGAACTACGGCGATGAGAGTACATGACGTCATCTCATGTGGGCCTCACGTCGGTCAGGAAGCGTGAATCACAAAACAGATATGACCCGTTGAGTCCTCTCTGGTATGTTATTATTTCGATGACTAGTCATCGCCATCAGACTCCTTGCGACGTTTGTCCCGACTGGCCTTCACAAATGGCGGCACGGCTGTGCTTGAGGCGGTGAGACCTCGTCCCGAACAAAGCCTGAGAATAGACGAAGGATTTGGGGAGAAACCTGCCTCTGAGATCCCGAGCAGAAGAGGTGACCCTGATGCAGGTGGGACAGTTCCTGTCGTCCCTCAGGTAGGTCAGGTTTCAGCCACTCAGGTAGGGAGTCGAGTTACAGCACGCACAAGCCCCCCACCCCCTTAGGCCGTGTCATCCCACCTCTGGTTTGGATGTAACCCGATGACCTTCCACCTCCACAAGACTGGAAGTTCGTGTTTTGATTATTTCTGTCGGTTTCTACGTTGGGTTTCAGAAGTGCCCACCTGAGCACCATACATTAGAAACTGTGTTAATGGCATGAAGTAAATAATATTTGCACAAGTGAGCCCTGCAGTTAAGTTTCAGTCACGTGGAAACGGATGCACTTAGACACGGCAGACAGAGATCAGATCCACCTGAACTCAGTCCTGACTTCCCAGATAGTGCCCTGGTGCTGGGAAGCAACTGAGCTATTGTCAGACTTTTGTGTCTGAACTCCTGGTGCCACTCTTGAGGTCAAAAGCAGCCCCCCCTCCCCCGGCTGCCAGCTCTTATCACAGCCTTGGCAAACATCACCGCCCGATAACTCTGCACCCAAACTAGCTTTTCATTCGCTCTAACGAGTTGACACAGGATGGAATGCCAGGGCCGGGCCCTTAAAGGGGGCGACACTGTCAACACGGGAGGCCCCGGTGGTATCGTTGTGAAACTGCTTCTAATTAAGCTGGTAAAAACGCTATAAATCGGTGGAGAAGTTTACCATCTCGTTAAAATTTGTTTTTAAGGGACCATAAAAAAAAAAATACCAGCATCCTGTACTGGCCGGGTTTTCGGGATGACACAGTGGCCCGACTGTTTTCAGTAAACATGCCGCGTCGTCATTGCGTGTGTCTAGGTTTCCTCCTGACAGACTCACGCTGGCCCCCGTGCTTCCTTTTATGGCTGTTGTAGTGAGCGTGTGCAAACAGCTTCCCCCCCCCCCCCACCCAGAGCCCATAAAACCCCTGCAGGACATCATCTGTCCCTCACAGGACTTTATCCACTCATTCTGTTTGTGAAGGGAGGGCAAAAGGACAATCAGGAAGATAGTGCCAAACTTTACACAATCACCTTCACAGCTAGAGGGACCGGGGAAGGGGGGGGGCGCGAAGATTTCACCCATGAAAAAGACTTTTTCCTTGGGGGAAGATCAAGAACTAATGTCATGGAGTCAATGACTGGTGCTGAAGCCACCTCACCTCTGCAGCTTCTCCTCACAAGAAGGAGAGAATGTTTCTTTATGCGAGTTTTTTCTCGGCGTTCTGCGGTCACATGTCACACTATACAAAGCCAGCGCAGGCCTCCGTGGCATTTAATAATTTCGCATTCCACCGAGGACACGCCGCGTGGCACATACCATCCATTCTGAGGCGCTCTGGCGCCATCTCTACACCCTGTTACACTCTCTATCTGCCCTGCGCACATGGGGTTTGTGGGCGTAGCGAGAACATTTCAGAGACGCGATCAATCCTCCGGCTTTGTCAGGCAAATGAGCGCATCCTGTCTGGAGCTTTTCCGACCATCTCCCAAGCTGGTTCTTAAACCTTTTATATTTTTTTTAACTGACCTGGAATTAAGCTTGCTCATCCACCTCAGTTCTCTCTGCTCTTCCCCAAATGTCCTCTTCCTCCTCGTAACTGTAATCCGTCTCTTTCATAACACTATTTCCCTCTGATCTGTTCCCAATCACCCTTCCCATTCGCTGTGTCCGTCTCCAGAAATGATGGGACTGACCCATTGCCCTGCTGACAGTCTACCCCGCCTTGGATCTTTCTGAAGAACGACACCCCCGACAATGACTAACGCTAGCCAACCCCCTAGTCCAGCGCTTCCCAATCCAGTCTTATAGACAGTCCATGTTTTTGCTCCCTCCGAGCTTCCTGCCAGACAACGTGGGCTGTCTGTTGTTCCCCAAGGATCAGATCGGGAAATACTGCCCTAGACCACCAAGAGGACCAGACTCCACACCTGCTCCCCCCCCCCCCCAAGACTTAACCCTCTCACCTGTACATACGTTACAAAACCCTGGACCGCCTGGGACCTCTTTTTATGGTGACAATACATCAAAGCTTGAGCTGAAGACAGTAGCTCAGCCATGCACAAAAGTACACAGTCAGACAGAAGAGGAAGTTAGCCTGAATGAAACTAGACTGACAAAAATGATTCTGTGGAGGGGGGAAAAAAAAAGCGCGGGGGGCCAGTAGTGAAGTCGAGCCGTGATCCATTTAATTAGGACATGTAACTCAATAAAGCAAAACAAGCAGCGAACATAATCTCGTCCCAGATAAATCCTTAGCTAAGACCTCTTAATGTACAGCCGGGCTTATCGGGAATCTGCACGGAAGTAGACGTTTTAGCCTGGGAACTCAGCCACTCAGGCCCATTTAGGTCAGTCGGGTCCCGGTTTTGCGCACAGGCACACAAAACTGCTACGTGCCCCCCGGGTCCAGCCAGAAGAACAGGTTTTTCATCTGAAGCTTTGCTCTCCTGCTCTCTTCGTAAGGTGAGACGGGCTTGTGGGGGCATGCGAAGAAGCTAACAAGAGGCAGGCTGATCCCTCCCCCCCTTGCTTTCACTCCCACCTGTGCTGCCTCCCCCAGTGCGATTCCTCAGGATTGCTGTTTCTCAACCCGGTCCCCAGGGACCCCTAGGCAGGCCATGTTTTTGCTCCCTCTAAGCTCAGAGGGAGCAAAAATGTGGACTGTCTGACAGAGAGCTGGGAAGGAGCAAAAATGTGGACCATCTGGGAGTCTCGAAGGACCAAAGTGGGAAACGCTGCTTTAGACGCCTTTCCTTCATCTCTGCACATATTTGCATACAACTCATTCCACCACCAGCAAAACTGCATCCTCCGCATTAACCTACTGTCTATCTACCCATCCTAGGCTCTGCTCTGATTATACAAGAGTGTCGCTCTTACCTGTGTGTGTCCTCTGGTGGGCTTTGAGGTGAGAGCTCTTTGTATACACCTTGGTGCAACCTATGCGCAAGCGAAAGGAGAGAAACCTTACGATCCACCCGCCACAGAGACCATTCCTTGCCATGTCCCCCCTGTCCCGTAAGCGACCAATAACCTACCGGGGAAATCACAGTGGTGGATCCTCCTCTTCTCCAGTTCTGGGTTGTTCCTCCGGTTGTACCTTGGCCCGGTTAGGACACCCTGTCCATGAGTCATCAGCAGCGACTGCGGGTGCATCGAAGGCATCTTTATCCCTTGCCGGGCTTCGTAGGGGGGTGGGGGGGGGATGGTGTTGATGAGCTCGGCCTGGTTCTCAGGACTTCCGGGCTGAGAGTTAGGTGGAGAGGGAGGTAGACTATGAGGCTGTGGAGATGGATAGAAATGCTCAGGCATGACAAAACCGCCAGAGCCCGCTGTCAGCGTGATGCTGTTAAAGTTGTGCATGCTTCTGCTGTTGCTGCTTCCTGATTGGCTGCTGGGCAGAGGCATTGTGAGGTCATTGCTGCTGACCGGTAGCTGGTAGACTGGGGGTTGCTGAGGTCCGATGTGCATCTCATCGGTCGTCATGTCGGGCTTGACAAATAGGCTGTTGACAGTCTGTGGCACGCTGAAGACGGACGTGAAGTCGGGGAGGGTCTGGATGGAGCAGGGAACATCCACTCCGGGCTCTGTTTTGATCTGCTGGAGGACGGGCTTGGAGCGGTAGAGGCCCGTGCGTAAATGGGTCGTGTTGGGCAGGATCAAGTTGATGTTGACGCTGTACGGCGTGAACTTCTCCTCTGAAAAATACTCGTCCACCACAGAGGCGCTCTCCCGTCGGTACTTTTTGTCCATCAGGACTGGCATTGCCTGAGGGCCTGTCTGCGGCAGGTACTTCTCCATTTCTAACCGGGTCTGATAGTGAAAAACAGACAGAAACACAGGACAGTAATAAACATGAGGGATCCAAAACATTCATCCGCCATCTTGGAGCTCTCTGAAGGACTGCCAAAGTCATGTCAGGATGGGGTCGGTGTAAGATAATCAGGGAGGAGAAAAGGGTGGATAAAAATAACACCAAGCTGGATGTGGAGGTGGGTTTTTGGCTGGTTGCAGCCCTCTGGTAAACTCCCCTATTTCCATGCCAGTGTTCTTACAAGAACAACGTGTACCCAGGATAACTGCTTGATGGCTGTATATCTAAACACGGCTCAAACGAGAAAATAAACATGTCCAACTGCGGGAGCTACAAGCTTTATAAGCAGAGCATTTGCGGTACTAATGCAAAGGCTGTGGGTTTGGTGAAAGTGTCAGACAGGTGAATAAGTGTAAATGTACCCAGCAAGGTACCTTCAAACCCTGCTTCCTACATTACCAATCTAACCGTTGCATGATAAGCACTGGACACATCATCAGGACATTTAAGCAGTTTGGTTGTTTCTCATGATAGCTTCTTTGTTTGTTTACTTGCAGTATCCAGTTGCTGCACACCTTACCCATCACACATCAGCCTTTAGCTTTCATAAAAACCTTGACGAGTGAATCATCCCAGACTCCGTTCGCAACGTTGACCTGGGCGTGCCGACCAGCGGGATCAATCCAATACCAAAGTGATCCGAGAAAAAGAAAAAACAAAACAAAAAACGCCACGTCGTGAATTAAACTGGGAATACTGGCTTCACCATTATGACACGCCCTCAAAAGTAAACAGTTGATGCTGGAGTTAGGAAAGAGGATGTATCTCACGCCGAGGACTGGCAGACGGACTCCGAGAGGCTGCGTCCTGCGAGCAAGGATGAATTGTGCGTCCACAGGCGCCAGTGAGACTGCGGTACGTGGGGTCCGATCTCTGAACGCTTACAGCCGTTTTATAGCCTGCTGTTTGCTGAAGCTACACCCCCCCCCCCACATTGCAGATTAAGTGAGGACCAGGAGATGGAAGTGTTTAGAACCTACTGCACTAAGCCACACTGCTAGTAGGCCTGCTGAAAGGAGACACACACTTGATGAATATCAGAGCATACTGGCATGCGCAGAAGTTCAAAGTTACTGTGATGTCCTGACTGGCACTCATGGCTGGAAGAGATTAATGCCACTCTACTGAATCTACAGCTGGATTTTAAAATACCTGTCTCATGTAGAAACTCAGTACTAACATCTAGGTTGGGCTGACAAGCTCCATAGCTCCGTTAATAGACCAAAAACGACCCTACTGTGTTGTTGACCCAGTGCTGCTGTCACTGGCCATTGCCGAATGAGCCTTCTCGTGCCCGTCCTCATTCCCCAGCCTTAGTGTGGTCGGCAGCTCATTCTCTTCATCATGGGGACGCGTACCTGAACCTTGCACTATCACCGAACCAGTTAATGACCCCATTGGTTTTATAGCCTCTCTGTAATGCAATGCGAGGACAGATAACGGCAGAGACATGAACTGTCCTTGCGTTAATACGGCCCTCCCTGCATTACAATTGCACTCAGATGATTACGAAACATGACTCACTCGACACACCAGTCGATTCCATATTCCAGTCTATGGACAGACTGGGGAACTTGAGCGATTTTGGAGCAGCGTCACATTTTAAGATGCCAGTTTCCTTAAGAGCTGGGTTTAGGGAAGGTATTTCCATATTGAGATTAGTTGAAACGGCAAAACAAATAGACCTGTAATAGCCATTAGCTCCATATCTCATTGCGGAATTGCATGTTCTTCCCAGGCCCCATAAACCAATGACTGATACTCTTCTTGTCTGTGACCCAGAGTCACCATAACACAAATCCTGTGACCTTAGAGAGTAAAAAAAAAAAAAAAAAGCAAAACCTTTGAAACCAGGACGATACTTTATGGCTTCCAGGAAAACGATAAGGCTTGTTTTGACTTTTCGGTATAATTTCTGGCTGGGCGATACACTCCTAGGGGGTGAGAATGATGAAACGGGCACCTCCAGCTATATTGTACACATACGTGACTCGGCTTCACAAAGGTACGACAACACAAGTGCACATACAAATTCTCTCAACAGAAACCCTCAATGCGATAGTTATGATGGGGGCTGCGGAGACCCCAGAAGGGATCTGCATCAAAGTGACACTTAATTGGACAGCTGGCCCGTGACAAAAGCTCTTCAGCATCTGAGGTGCGCTCACTATTCGGGAAAATAAATAAATAATAAAATAGACGTCACGAGCGAGAGGATTTTGTCAGATTTCCAGCCAAGTCATTGTCCTCTCACACGAACCGCATCAAAACTGCATGAAGGCGAACAAACTGTCTGGGAAGTAAAAACAAACTAAACCCTAGGAACGAAATTAGACTTCAACCAGCCGAGAAATGTCTGAAATTGAGGATTACGAGCTCTCTTGAAACACCGACACGGAGGAGGGCCTTTGTCGTAATCCACCTTCACTTTGTTTATACAATACACCTCTCGCTAAATTTGGACTGCTCTCAGAGGGTGAAGGAGTTCCCCAAAACGGCGGGTCGACCATCTGTTGCACGCATCAAAACAAAAGAAAAAATAATACATTAAAGTGTGATTTACTGCAAACGGACTCCCTGACGCCTTTTCATTTGAAGCAGGAGATCTAAAGAGAAACTAAGGGAAGAGGACCTGACAGCAAAGCGACATGCCAGTACAAACCCCAAGAAGCAAACGCATATTTCCGTTTGGAAGGATATCAGACCCCCAGCCCCACACCAGCTCCTAAGAGATTCATTACTTCTTAAATAACCCAGGACGTCTAATTCAGACCTCTAATTTCATAAACATAAAAACGTGTGACACCTCTTGGCTCGTTAGTTTGTACTTCCAGGTTATCTGATACTTGTAGAAGCAGATGAATTTGGGATCGTAATGGGAGGGGGGGAAAGTTGTCGCTGACCAGATACAGCACAACTTATAACGAAGGGATTAATATTATTAACGATAGAAACGAGTGCGCACGAGAAACCAAGTTGCTTATGCGAAAAGTCCGTATCTCTTCCAGACATCAGGATTGCGTCGATAACCGCATTTACCTAAACAGAAAATGCAGATTTACCGGGTCTGGGAGCTTGCGAGTGACCGTCACAAACGCATGCAAACACTCGGTCGTTTGAGTCTTCGGCCAAGGAAAAGAAATTCGACTACTGCTATTGCAGTACGATACGTTTCTATAGCACGATATTTTCCCACCATAATCTTATCCCTGGGCAAGATATCTTCTCTAATAAAGGATATGAGCCTTTGACTCTGCACCAACAGGTCAGACCGCATACTTGTGTCACCGCACAATCGCCCAGCTTTTAACGAGATGGTTACACGAATAGCAAAGTGAGGACGAACGCTAAGCACGGCGAGATTGGATAATAGGAGACCTACGCCCTTCTGGAATCCATGTCTAATTTACAAGATAATTACACTGAGAGAAAAAAAAAACATGTTCACTCGCTTCAATGCCGAAGAAAACAAATGAAAACGTATACAATTTAAAGATTTGATTCGGGTGTGTCGATAAGCAGGTGATTAACTGTACACGCATGTCAATTTATGCTAACAGAATCTTGGACCTAGTTGCTGCAGACCAATGCGTAATATAAGTTTTCATAGCAAGTGTTTTTCATATATGTATACCCACGAAAAAAAACTATAACCCAGGGTGCAGTGAATTGATTTACTATTTATTTCAGAATTATTGTCTGACTTTATTTAAGTACATGCGATACAAATGGCGCGCGCCTTTGCTTACTAAATTCACTGAAACAATATTCAGACGGATTTTTGGATACCGAAATTTGGGATCTTTCGTAATGATTTTAAACATGCACTAAAACCTTAAGCAAACTTCATTTCTTAATAGCATTGCTTCATCCTAAAATCAATTTCTCTTCGCCGTTGTTTATCTGAATGATTTTCACTTTTCTTGGAACTGAACCTTCGGGATGTTATTGCAAGATTCTAAGATGGAAGATATACGAATATGTTTGTTGAATGCGACTGGGTTCACGAAGTTGTAAACGAGATCATTAGGCAAAATAGGCTTATTTAAAATCGTATTTGCATGATATGCACAATGGTAACAAATGTTTAATTTGTATAGTATAACCATGGGGATATCGTGATGAGCAAATGCATATATGAAAAGGCAAATGTATCTGCATTGAAACATGTTGGTGTGGTTTAATTAACGATTCAATTATTAATGGTATTTGTATGGTAACGGATCAAGTTCGACTTAAAGTTCCAAAAGCACAACCATTAATTATAGAAAAGTAAAAGGTGTCACTGTATATAGATAACTGTGGTACTTCACATACAAACAGTTGCGGACTTAAAAAAATCAGGGTACTGCCCTTAACAACATCAATGCTGATATTGTACAGTTTTCAAAATTTGACATGGTTGCATCATGCAGGAAGGAATGTGTCATATAACAGGCATGTTATTTCATAATATATTAGTTAAAACTACAGCTAAATCTAACAGATGAAATGTATTGTTTAATTAAATGCACTGTGATAAAAAAAGTAAGTGATTTTAATGGAAACAAACCCGAAGACGCAGCTTATATGCATCACAATAAGCGTGATTTACTTTCAAAATATTTAATTTCAGTTACATTGTATTTTGTAAACGGTCTTTGCTGCTAAAGTACTAATATACTGGTCAGGCTATCTGGTATAGCTAGAGAACCCGCCACGTTCTACCAGCCAGTCTGGTCATCTCACTGCAGAATCTGTATAACTATTTATTGGAGACTTTTCTATTCAACTTAGTAATGATTTAATTATTTAATAGTTTAAGTAAAGGAGGCGTTTCTACTAAGCTATTCCACCATGGATGTTGTTCTGGCTTTTGCTCCCAAAGACCCGCGATGGAGCTCTGTTCGTACCTGGGACAGCTCCAAAGTACTTCTTCCCGCTGGCTTGACTTCCTCGAACACAGAGGAGTCCTCTGCGCCATCCCCTTCGGACATCCTAACCGGTTTCAGTTGGGTGAAAACAGCCCTTTCTTCTGTACTGGGCACGTTTACAGATAGCCCAATGCTCGCCATTACTTTCCCTCAAAAGCAAAACTTAAAGGCGTTTTCCTTAAGTTAAAAGATCCCGTAAACCGATTAAACTGCGCTTCTCCCCCGTGACTTTTTATTTCTATACCCAAGCGATCTTTTTGTGAAATCCAGGTGCACAGTACCTCCTGATCCCACCCTCTGCCTGTCAAGCCGCTTTACCTGTGATAAAGTAAGTTGATAGCTGCGTTGACCGAGGAGATTGACATGCCTACTATCCAATCAGCGCAAAGAAGCAACGGCCAACTCCAATCACCTGTAGCAAAGGTGTTCCGACATGGATCTTTGAAGAATGTCTAAATTTTCTGTTGAACGTTTTCCAGAAAGGTTTTTATTCCGTTATTACAGAACATACATGTTGATCCGTATTCAGTAATAGTAATTACGAAAGCAAACCGACTGATTAAAAACAGAATCATGTAGAGTATACAATTAAAAATGTATAATTAATTAAACATATAATTTAAAAATGTCAAGTGAAAGGAATTACGATAATCTCATTATTAATCTTTTTGGGTTAAACAATAATCAGTTTTTTTTCCCCTGAAACGCGGATAGATTAATATCATACGATGATTTTTTTATACTACTTTCTTCACAAAAGTACATCATTTTAATGTTTGTGTGAGAATAAGGGGTTTTTGTTTTACGTATCCTGTAACGCACTGAACTCCAGATACTGGGGCTGCACAGGTATTCACGCACAAACCTACCTCACAACCATGAGGTGTATATTCCTCTCGCGCTGTCCCTCGGCAATGCTGCGTAGCATTTACGACAATCTCCAATTCTGTAGCATGCACGTGATAAGGTCCAATTGGAAACTGTAGACAACCCCCAATGTATTAATTTTCTATGCGTTTAGGTGGTGTAATTTATCATATTCTGCGATACGCCACACACAGTGTGCATGTCTATACGCGACATGCTCGTGTGGTTCGCGAGAACGGTTCGCTAAAACAGTTCAGGATGGGTTCAGCAAGTACAACAGTCGGACCCCTCCGGGAATACAAACCGGCAAAATAGGAGTATAAATTTCAGGACATCCAAGACTCCTAAACTCGTCATAAGGGTTACAAACACCTTAATTAGGTGTGAAAACGTCGCACTTTTACGAAACCTTAGAATTCCTGTCTCCTGGCAAACATTTATGCCTATCAACCAATATCCAAGAAGTAATAATTGGATAAACCAGATGTTATTGTATTTCATAGCACTAGTGACTGCTAGTGTTTGGCCAGAATCCTGGAATAATAGAACCAGGTGATTTTTGAGTCAACACTTATTTTTAATATCCTCCACTTTGTTCCCTCCCATGTCATTCAGAACATCAAAGGCAATCTCATCTTCTAATATTTCTGATCCCTGGCTCTTCTTACACCTCTGACTACATTTAGTAGCTATATTTTTCTCTTCCGATTACCAAAAGCAATGATTTCTCACAAGAGGAGTATTGTTCAAGTTGGAAAATCAGTATTAGTAATATTTAACTAGTTTTACAGTTAAGCACACGCTAAATGTTCGATTGCAAATGAAACACGCATGCCTGTGTGTGATTAGTGATTAGTAGAGCTGCTTCTCATTTGCCAATTTGTGAGCTCGAACACTTTCGCCAGTGTTCGCATCAGCGTTCCTCCTGCTGCTTAGCGTTTGACGGGTGAGTGGAGTGTTTCCGAAGTGAGTTTTCAAGCAGCAGAGGGGGATCTAGTGGTTTTCTGCAAGCCTACACATGCGGCTGCTGTAATAGTCAAATGTTCTAACCGGTGAATGATGTGTGACTAGCATATTAAAGAAGGAACATTGCAATTTTAAGTATGTAACAAGCAAAAAAACATTATATAAAAGGTTCATTCTGCAAAAATATCAAAGCCAATTTTAAGAAACCCGACTCAGTCATATGAAACACACTCTCAGGGTTCTGCAAGGTTCGGTTTACAGGCCACTTTATATATTTTCTTGCCTTATTTGGATTCCTTTCCTATTTCTACGGAACAGTAGCGCATATATATTTCTGTTTTTCTTGGTCTCTTTTGGACACCCCTTAAGAAAATTCTCTCCCACACCATCCCCCAAACTTACTTTTTACTCTGTTCTCCTTGCCCACCGTCACTCACCTCCGTAAGTTTCGACGTATTTGAGAACCGGGTTTCACTTTCTGGCAGGACACTGCTTTTCTCATCCCGTTTCACCTTGATTACTTAATTGCTATTCTGCACTGAAGAAATGTATGTTAGGTAACTTTTTTTTTTGGGTACAACAGCAGTTCCCTTCTTGGGACTTCCACTTGCAAGTTCTCTACACAAGCCACCTATTCCGTTGCATTACTCTCTCTTTTAGCCTGTCCCCAACTCCCTGCTGTCCCTCTCCACTGCTGTCCACATGCTGGCTAACTCACTCCACAGATTTCCTTTACCTCGCTTACCTAGTCCACAATTTTCTAATGAAGTCATGCTATATTCATTCACATTCTCCAGAACAATCCCAATGATTAGTGCAGCTTCTTTCTTAAACTTTTAACTGTGTTTTAAATCCAGATCAAAGTGTGAAAAAGTGAGAGTTTGGAAACATCAAATGGTTTACATCAGTCCATTAACATTACACTGTAGCTTCCTGTTGGGGGGGGGATTTCCACACTATAAATATTGACACAATATATTGTGCGAAAATACAGTCGCAAGACTATCAGAAACATGCCAAAAGTTCCCATATTAGATGTAATGGGACTTACAAGTATTTCAGAAATGATTACAGACTTGTTGCCTCCCGAAGGAACAAGCAGTACTTGGACCAGATTCCTGGCTGCACTTGTTGGCTTAATTGAGTCTTTCTTTTTCTTTCTTGCTCCTCTGGTTGATTGACATTTTTGTGGTTTGCTGTTACCACACAGATGTAGGAACTATAAGGAGCTCCGCTGGCATTCAGGTTACCGTGAGCTTTGGGGCAAAGGCTTGCAGGCTTCATGACAGTTAACGATTCAGCCAGCCTTTGTCTTAGAATCTGAGGGAGGTCTATAATCTGTCAGGTACCGGGGGACACTCTGGTGATGACCATGATGACCATGGGCTCCAAACCCTCAAAAGCGGCAGACTTCCGTTCAACTTAATCATCCTCACTGGAGCTTCATATCTGTCAATTTTTTCCCCACAGAATAAAAAATACCTCAGAAACTTTTTCAGAAGTAGTACGCAAGACATATTCACCTGGCCCATGTTGGTGCGTGGGCCCTAAACTTTCATATGGTGACCTCATTTCACCGCAAGTGTGTACACCCGTATCTCACCGGTGCAGCTCCGGGCATGTACCCAGCATGCACTAGTCAAATCACGCCAAGGGACACACCGAACCACTGCCGCCATGAATGAGAGACCAGAGGAAGGGTTCTGGCAACAGTACGCCCCCTCTAGTGAAAGTCCGCTCTGACGAGTTAAAATTCATGCTGCAGTGTGTCACGTTGACATAATGGCAGCGCTTCCTGCCTTTAGGTGAAATTTTGCCAGCCTCACTAACAGTCAACAGTTACATAAATGGCTCTTGCTTTAACATGGCCAATCAGACTGGTTTTTGGCTTTTCTTTAAAGGCAAAGTGTTTAATTTTAAAATTCCAGGAACAAGGGAAGTTATGTCGCAGTCATGCTACGATGTCTGCGAACATGGATAAAGAAACCAACAAAGGTAACTGGTCACTCTGCATTCCTGTAAGCCCTCCGTGCATGGGGGCGAAAGACCATCACCATGAGTACTGTCTCAGCGTGAAGGGACTGCAGGCATCAGGAAACAGGAAGCAATAAAATCATGTTTACATATTTAACTTGATGACACCTCGAATTACAGCAGAACTTCTTTCAATGTTTATTTTTAATGATCATCCATCCGTATATCTGTGGATGCTCTTTGTCAAAGTCTGGATATTCCCCTGGTGAGGATGTGAGTCTGCCCCTGTGTCCTTGTTTCTGCTAAAAAGCCCCTTTGATACCCTGTGGGAATGTGTGTGTGTGTGACTGATCATCTGCCTGTCTGTAGGTGCACCCAGCGGCCCCTTCTGCCGCGGAAACAGCCGAAAACAGAGCAGAGACAGCCGGTCACACTGAAAGTCGCGTTAATGGAGGATTCTCACCGTAAAAGCACACGAAGGATGCGCCAGAACCGTCGCGGTTTAAAACCATTTCAGTGTTAAATGACGCCGTGTGACGATTCCCCGCGTCTTTCTAAGAAAAGCTGTTAGCTCAGCTTAACCAGGGTGGTGATGAATGCAAATGGGGGGGGTGGTTCAGTGGCACTCGCAGCGCACTGACCC
>JAODJX010000066.1:2118961-2134916 GCA_026776945.1 Isichthys henryi
CCCCCCCCCGCCGCCCCCCCCCGCCCCCCCCCCCCCCCCCCCCCCCCCCCCCGCCCCCCCCCCCCCCCCCCGGTCCTCAGATGTCCCAAGACGGCATCCCTGAGACCAGTTCCCCATTGTTGCCCCACTGTTATAAAAGTCTCCAGTTTCGAGTCCAATTAGTGCGATGACAATGTTGGCTCAACATGACCCAGGGCAGCACGGACATGTGGGTTTTCCAAGCCCCGCCCTGCCCATCACCCAGCTACGGGGTCTTACACGGTACGGCACCAGGTGGGTGACACCCTCCATAGAGTCACTCTGAATGCGACAGTCCGCTCTGGTGTCATCTACAAATAATGTGCTTAATATTTAATTACATGCTATCTGTTGTCCTAATGCTTAGGGAAGTGCGCTTGTAGTTAAAAGATTGCTGGTTTGAATCCCTGAATACCAAGGTACCCTGAACAAAATAGTAAAGGAACTGCTCCCCCAGTGCTGAATTAGCTGTCCCCTACTATCTCACATAAGAGTTAAATGCACATTTTGTTGTTGTGTGTTAACAATGACAACTGCTCGCTTCGCTTTTAACTTACTTATAAGCAGACGAGTACGTAATTACCTCAGGAGGAAGACATGCGGAGGTGCATCGAAATAAAGAATGAATAATTGATTAATTAACTATTATTAGATGGTGAATGAAGTAAGCTCAGAGCTCTACTGTTACAACATGTATCTCCTCGTACTTCTGGAACAGTTTTCCACGAACTACAAATATTCCGTTTTGAATCCCCAGATAGCACACATATGTAGAAATGTCCATATCAGACAAAAAGGCTGAAACAACGTTGATCTTCAGTCTTTCACTTTCTATCAACATTGGATCAAGGTTTTGCCACCATCAATTTTTCAACATTGAAAATCTGACCAAAAATCAATTCCGTTTCAACGTTGATAATTTAACACCGACCACAATTCAACGCATTTAACTATAATTCAACGTTGAAACAATAACATGATGCTATCTGGGTCCACTTTTATACTACCTGTTTCAGTTATTTTAACAGCATACGTTACTCCTTAGAGTTCGCATTTTATTAATAGTTTTATGCTTTCCGTTTTTGTTAAGGACCCTTTGTGAAGAGAATGAAGACATGGAAGGCATCTTGATGACACAGTATAGCTGTATAGCATAAACGTGAATGAAATACACCGTAACAATTCAAATGGTAAATAATAATAAGTATTTTGAGTTTTCCATAAAGTCTTCCGCTAGTTTTCTTTAAAAGCACCTCTCTTTCTCTCACACACACGCACACGCACACACTGATACATAGGATAGCAAAACATCTACCGATCTGAAACAGCATGCTGGGCGTGGCGTGACACAGGAGTTCAGCCAATCAAATCCAGGCCGAGGTGGGCGTGTCACCCTGTTAGGGGGCGGGGCGACGCTCCACATCTTGCCCCACCAGCGGTAACCAAAAAGTAAGAGGTCTGCATCCCGGAGGCGTGATCGCAAGTGTAATTTCCAATGACATTCAAAGGGGTGTTAAAGGGTGCGGATTTACGCCACCGGTGGGGCGGGGCCAGCGGACACACGTTATTTTATAGCTCCCGGAGAAGATTTGCCCTGTACTAGACAACGACACACGCGCATACCCGACAGCAGTCAATAAATACTCAACTGACTGACTTGCTGGACGGGAGTTTTGCCAGGCTTTTTTTTCATCCGTTTCTGAAGAAGATTCCTTCACTGGAGGGATAACAGAAATAGCGAAGGAGCACGGACAGCGAGGACCAGGGGTATCTGCAATCATGATGTCCATGAACAGCAAGCAGCCTTTCAGCATGCACCCGATTCTTCACGAGCCTAAGTACACACCTCTCCACTCCAGTTCAGAGGCTATTCGGAGGGCTTGTCTGCCCACGCCTTCGGTAAGTCCAACACCGTCTTATTCAAGTCCCTGAAAAGTGCGCCTGGTGACAGGATTGGATAAAGGAGCCGTATTACCGGAATCTAACGTCTTTAATGAAGCGGTCCGCTGTGACTCAGATAAAACGTTTGAGGTGACGTCAATATAATCTAAAGCGAGAAGTTGTTGCACCGAAATGTGCTACTTTAAATGATATCCATCAGATTTCAACTTGTTTGGTCCCAAAATAGGCGAATTTAAAAGTTAACTCTCTTTCGGTAGCTTTGTATCCCTGTGCATGACATTTAACTTACCAGCTGACATTTATATTTTGCGCTGGGCCGTCTGTGTGTAAACTAAACGTGAATTAATTTGCCGTCCGCGGTCGCCGCTCAGTGTGATACCGTCTGCGGCGCTTTTTAAAGCCGTCCGATCTTGTCTCCTGTCACAGCTGCAGGGAAACATTTTCGCCGGTTTCGATGAGAGTCTCCTGCAGAGAGCGGAGGCGCTGGCGGCGGTGGACATCGTCACTCCGAAGGGCCACCCTTTCAAACCAGACGCCACTTACCATACTATGACCAGTATGACCAGCATGACCTGCACCCCCACCTCCTCATCGGCTCACCTTCACCACCCATCCGTTCTCAGCTCCCACCACCATCACCAGCCTTCACAGGGCCTGGAGGGCGATCTGCTGGACCACCTGACGCCGGGCATATCACTGGGGGGCATGCCCGGCTCCGACGTTTGCTCCTCCGCCTCGCACCCGCACGCCCACATGTCCGCCATCAACCACATGCAGCATCACCACCCACAGACCATGAACATGCACCCGCACGGCCTGGGCCCGCACAACTCCCTCGGCGGCGGCGGCGACTCCGAACCCGACCCCCGAGAGCTGGAGTCCTTCGCCGAGCGCTTCAAGCAGAGGCGCATCAAACTTGGGGTCACGCAGGCGGACGTGGGATCGGCGCTGGCCAATCTCAAAATCCCTGGAGTCGGTTGCCTCAGCCAAAGCACTATATGTCGGTTCGAGTCTCTGACGCTGTCGCACAACAACATGGTAGCGCTGAAACCCATACTCGAAGCTTGGTTGGAAGAGGCCGAGAGGGCTCAGCGAGAGAAAATGTCCAAGCCGGAGATTTTTAACGGTGGTGATAAAAAGCGAAAACGCACCTCTATCGCCGCCCCGGAGAAACGGTCCCTGGAAGCATACTTTGCCGTGCAACCGAGACCATCATCGGAGAAGATCGCCGCCATAGCCGAGAAACTGGACCTGAAAAAAAACGTCGTGCGGGTGTGGTTTTGCAATCAAAGGCAAAAGCAGAAAAGAATGAAGTTTTCCGCCACGCATTAGGGCCAAATCAAAGACTGTAATCAATATATACACTTTAAAAGACAACACAGCATCAAAAACTAAGACGGATAACCCAGGCTTGCGAGATACGTTTCATTCATAATAAAATGGGATCAACACTTGAAATCGCAACCACAGTCCATGAGCTTGATACTGTTGTTATGAAACAAAATATGTGTTATAACAAAGATAAGTTAAGGAGACGTCCATCGTGCTTTCTGAAGAGTCATAGAAGGGAAACAGCTCGACCGCGTAACTCTAAAGCAGTTATTGTACAAAATGCCGGAAAAAAAGAATAATTGTTATTCTGTCATGTCAAAAAAACTTTTTTTATATTTACTCATGTAAATACTTGTGAATACAATGCACCTACGTGTGTGAAGAACGCAACGGTTTTTGTTTCTTTTTTAAAACGTTTGTGGTTTGCAGCATTAAATTGGGGCTTATTATGTTAACTTTACGTGATTTCAGGAGATGCACCGCGCCATAACGCCGTTGCATGGTCTACCCCGTAGGGCGTAGAGCTTGATGTAATAGTTTTAAAACCCGTTCGAATGCCTTGCAATACGAACGAAAAAACACACACGCGACCGCACGTTAATACACGAACATACACAGTCTGTTTCGCTGTGTCTACCTCATTACTGTAGTTTCGCCACATCCATGGTCTTGGAATTAGGAAATCAAGTAGTTTATTCATTTTATTTTTCATTTTATACGATCCTGTAACTCAGATATGTAACAGTGTTGTCTCAGCAAATTTCATCGCATTGACAATCAAATTATTGAAACTGCTATGTTGTACGAATTCCCTTACGCCCACACAAAAATCTATCGAAATACACCCCCCACAAATAATACTAATTATTATCATCATTTGAAGAGGGAGGTGTGGTAGCCGACATTTGAAACACTGACCTTGCTATATTGAATTTCCCATATTAAAAATTCAGTGCACTTTGTAGATAATCTAAAGTGAGCAACTGTTGTTTATTTATCGCTATTTTTAAGCTTATTTATTTAAACTTAATTTATTCGGAAGACAACTTGTCTGATTAATTTGTGAAAGTGTGCTTAAAATGTGTCTGTGTACGCGACAGAATCTTAAATAAACCATGCACGTTTTACCTCATCTGCTCTATCTTTCATGGCCGCTAAGAATCGTGACTGGTACGCTGATATTATTTTTCATTTTAGTAGCATGTGTCATTTTGCAGCTGAAAAATTAGCCTTACACAAATTTTTCAGGATGTTTTCTGGGTTTCAGCCAATTATTACGACTGTCAGACTTATTTAAAAATTATATATGTAGATCTTTTACGTTTTCGTTTAAAATGATAATATTAATGCCTTCATAATAAGAACAGAATATGATTTTAAAAGTACAATAACAATAAAAGGACCTACATAACATAGTGTGCGTATTATTGTTTTTCACTTATTACTATTAGCTAATTTAAAAACTCAAAACGTTAAAAGCATTTTAAAATACATCAGATATTCTGCCAGGCGTTTCTAGTCTGTTCTGGTCGGATGCACTTGATCTTTGTGTGCACGTGACCAGGGAACGCGGCCGACTTAAACTGATGTTACCTGGCTACTTGAGGATAAACAGGTATTGCCTAAGTTATCTTTCATGACGTACAGAGACCTTAATTTAAACCTTCATAAATAAGCTGACTGCCTCCACTATGGGGTTTGTTACATCGAAGGCTTACGGATAATACCACCCCCAAATAGACGATTAAATGTAATTCAATCCATCACTTAATAAATGTAATCATAGTTCAGGTTTCTGGAAAAAAAAATTGTATCTGACGTATTGATGCAATCACCACTTATTTGTGTTTAGAGACGCTGCCTGCAACACAAGTACAAATGTCGCGTATTCCAACGTAAATGCGATATAATGGATAAAACGTCAACGGTGAGCATCGTTATAAAAGTATCGCCCAGCGCAGGTGACATCTGTTGACATATCGGCTTATTTGCGGTATCTTTACCAGTGTCACGCGGCATAGAAATGCAGGGTTGCGATGGGGCTGCTGTAAACATCGGCGCCCAAACGCACCTGAAGACAGCCTGGTAGGTCCAGAGGCTGTCAGTGTCTCTTAGCGGCGCCCAGTATGCAGCAGGTGGCTTTGGGCTGTAAAACTCGTTATTAATGAATAATGAATCCCGGCTGTTATGATACTATTGATTTTTGTATGTGTTTGTTAAGAAAGGGATATCCTTTCGCTCAGTGGATCGCCCGTGTTGTACAACATCAACTCCTGTCATCGTTCCTCGGAGATTAGTAAGTCAGTTCAGCCATTTAGAGTAAAACTGAAAAGTCTACTTGCTTGGTGAACGGAAAAAAAAAACTTTCGTTAAAGCTGTGTTACTGGTCCTGTATATTATATTTGCACAAAATCGCGAAATAAATGTTTTAATTAAATAGCAGTCGTTAAATTGCCGCCTTTAACGCGGATAAATTGAATACTTTTTATTTCGATTGCATAAAATTAAAAATGATTAACTGACGTCTCATGACAAATTATCTTAATTGGACAAAAATTGGTTTTAACCCTAGGTTTTTATTTTTTAATAATGCTGGGCGTAGGTCTACTTTTTCACTTTGGACTATTTATTGCAACTGTATTCTTTTTGTATCCACCGGATTCTTTACAATTAAAGTATAACTTTCTTTTTAGACATTTAAAATAATGTCAATTGCGTATATGCAATGTGACAATTTCCTGTTAAAATTTAATCCTAAGTCTTGTGTTTATATTTCATATAGATGCTAGTCCATCCAAAATAATTGATGCGTAAATTAATCAGAATCCAGCAGTAGTTTTATTGAATAGTTTGGTCATAACATTGCGCTCATTTCCCGTACAACTTATTCAGTTTCAGTTATCACATAGATCAAATAAATATGTTAACACACAATCACGCGCAAAGCATTACATATACAATACGAAAACTCGAGATTCCTTCCTAAAACAAATCTAAAAGCGGCCTCACGAAACTAAGATTTGATGCACGCAGCAGCATCTGGACGGCCGGCCTTGCGCGCCTGACGTCCCGTCATTTGAAACCTTAGCGCATGCATGCATACGTCAAAATGTATCGGCCGAGAATTATTCTTAACAAAATCTACCGTGTAACTTATTCTCCGGCCGACCGGGGGGATGGGAAGCAATCTATAAACACATATGTGTACATGCGGACATGTAGGCTTGCGATTTGCATAGCTCTTTCTAAAGCGTGTACATTATTCATTAACTCTGGACGGGGAAAAAAAGACCATATATATGTCAAATTGAGGAAGGCGAGCTTTTCTGTGCATGGCGCTTGCCACTTCATATTGTTTCAACGTTTTTAGAAGTAAATGATAGAAATATATAGGCCTAAGTATAAATGATTACACGCTTAAATTTACATTCCTCTCGATGGTCCCTTTTCTGACTTGTGTCTTCCATGAAGCGGAAAGCGCATTTTCATAAATAGACCTTGGCCAAGCGCTGCCTATAAAAATTTAATGAACTTCGAGTCTTGAGTGCAGCCCTGGGGCCTTGGAGAATCGTTTCTCTGTTACATTACTATGGTTTTCCTCCTCTCTCGCAAACGCAAGCATAGCGGCGCGAGCGCTCGGCTCGAGTTATGGCGGCAGGCTTGTAGAAAGTAGATTAACGGATGCGAGAGGTTCAGACTTTTTTTCCAGATGTTTTTTTTTTTCCTGGCGCATTTCCATCGATGATTGACCCCTCATGTTTCAAGAGTAAACAAGTGTCCGATATACTCATCTGCGTGCTTCACCTGCTAGTGGTGAGAGGTCGTCTTATTCCACACAGTAAATGTTTAAAACCACCATGCATACCATATAATGTCACTTCGCTTAATATCCGTAAAAAAACGATTTAATAAACCGATTGATATATATCGTAAATTTAACGTATGTGAAGATACCTTGGTTATATACTACATGAACATTTTTTATATGCGAACTGCCACAGCTTTTAGACGACGTGCAACGTCTTATAAACGCCATACATGAATGAAGGTGAGACTGAGCGGAGTTCAAATTGATGCTGACAAGGTGAACAAGGGAACATCATTGTAACGTTTGCTTCTTTTGGTTTTAATAACAGCGGGCAATAAAGAACAAACACGCATAATTTGATCTCTCCTGAGCACGCGAGTAGAGACAGAAAGAAAACATGCATATTCGACGGTAATTAAAACCTGACGACGTAATTAAGAAGATTATTTAATCAGAAGTAATAAATGGGAGCAGCGCCTCAGAGGCTGATCAAACGCAGAGGTTATTAAACCTAAACAATTTGGCACCAGTCAGGGACTCCTTGTCGTTTCCGCGATAATTTTTCACTCAAAAACGTGTAAGCTTAAAA
Source organism: Isichthys henryi (assembly GCA_026776945.1). NCBI lineage: Eukaryota > Metazoa > Chordata > Actinopteri > Osteoglossiformes > Mormyridae > Isichthys > Isichthys henryi. The sequence continues at coordinate 2,126,611 of JAODJX010000066.1, forward strand.
AAGCCGTATTGCTTTGAATATACCCCTTCTTCTATTGAACCATGCATTTAGTCACATATTATAAAATGTTAATGATCTTGTGGACTATTTTCGTCTGTTACAAACACAAGGCAGGCATCGGTTCGTTATCATCATATATTCACCTTTATAATAATTTTACAATTTTCTACTTTGGCCTAATTACTGGACTAATTCAGTTAACCATTAAGACAAACCAGTGACACTAAATTTATGAAAGTGACCTTCGCAAAAACTTTAAAAGATATATTGACTTCAATTTAATCGCTGAATCAATTAAAAATGAACAGCAATAGCTTTTAAAGAATGTTTGCTGTTTGTCGTAAACAGCAAAATATTTACCCGAGATTTCAACCAATAATAAAGTTTCTTTCGTTATATTAAGTAAAGGTCACACAACTCCGGGCCAACTGTCTGCACTGAAAAATGTATTATCCTTCGCACTCTTAGCAAATAACAATTTAATTCCCAAATATTGGAAAGTAAATGTAATTAATGATTTGGTTAAATGTTGAAAATGGACTTTAGAAATTGCCAAGAATGCATAAAAGCATATTGGTTAAGCAAATGCGATACATTGTCTGAATGTCGTTAATAAAGACCTTGTAAACTTTTTCAGATTTTATGGTCAAGGAACGCGCCGCATGTGAAGTGACCCGCACTGCAGGCTTTCACGTATGGCTGGTCTAAAATCCAGCACGCTTGCATTACTAGTTGCTGAAGAGTTAACGGCGTGGGAAGCATTACTATTTAATGACGCTTGAGTCTTCTTAGGAGCTCAATGTTTCCACACAGAGATCTTAGTTATTCCGGTGACACGCCGCGAACCGCAGTTAGTGGCCGAATACGGGGACAATATGCGAGTCAAAATGAAGACGTTTTCAGCGTACAGACAAGTGAAAATACCTTTTACACACTCCATACCTAACATGCAAATTATTAGTTATTTCACGGGCCACAAAATCCGAACATCAATAAAACAATAATATGGCGCTCGCTAAACAACACAATACCAAGAATTAATGCAACTTTAATATGTCAAAATGTATATGAAGATTTAAATCGTTGTGATTAATATCGCAGAACTCCGAAGGCTGAGAGATTTCAGCACCAGGGACAGCTCTGAAAATGTATGCTGAGAAGTGACTCAAACGCGGCTTTCTGCTAGCCGAAGTACACTTTTCTAACCAAATATTCATAATCTTGTCAAACCAAAAACCTAAGTGTCACTTTGCATTGATAAAAAACATTCTGAAATGTAAATGCGAAAACCAAGACGTACACAAATACAATAAATGCAAGTATTAAATACATTTTATTGTTAATGGTCAGTCCAAGAAGACTTGTATGAAAAACACGGTAATGCAGCAATACACTCAAGATTGCTTTACATTCCTAAAGTGGTTTTGAATCAAAATAAAAAAGCACGTTGAAATATAGGCTATGGGTTTATGGTGTGGAATTTAAGAAAAACAGTAGCTTTAAAAACATACACGATTCAGAGCTAAGAGTCGGTGTATCATTATACCACACGACACCTATTATGCCGATTTCTGGATGTTTATAAATAACGATTCCCCCCCCCCCAATCTTTATTACACGTATACAAGTATACGATTGATTACTGTGACCCATATAGGTACAGCACTGAGTTTTATATTTTTAAATGCGATTTACATTGAGACACATTAGTTATGGCCAGTAGGCGATGTGTCAAATACTTATGCAGCAACTGGCGCGCGGCCCTGATAATTTTACTGGAAAGGGGAAAGTTGTACATATCACAGAAATGATAGACAAAATGACTTCCGTACTGTATCATAGCCTATCTAATTTAGAATGTTCATAGACAATAATGGGCCACGTTAATGGTGATAAAATTAAATTTCCTCACGTAGCTGCATCTTTCACAGCTGCGGCATTTAAATGATTCCTATAAAAAAAAAAAACGCAAAGACGGGCATAAGTAACTGACAGCTGATACGTCTTCGGGAAAAATAAACATCAAATGTGGGAAATTGACTTCACAGTCCTAAACCTTGTTTTTAAAATTCAGTCTCCTGGGCAATTTCTTCGCATGTTTGCTTGCTGATGGAGTGGCTGGTTTAACCGCCTTTTTTAATTTCTTTATTTTTCAATGGCTCGAATTAAATTGATTTCAAAGGGTCATAATCTGACGAAATGGTTCGTTTTCACTACCATATGGATATAGAGGCCTACATATGTCTGTGCCATATACTTCATTACGATCTTGTGAATTTAAACCAAATAAGCGTTTTAATTAGCCTATCTCCCAAACTTAATAATAGAATGTAAGCATCTTCATGTAGGCCTATCCAAAATATAATGTTTTTGAATACACATATGGGCTACATTCAAAGATACAGTAACATACCCGATGTATGTTTAATTCAAGAAAGCGTGTTCAAAGAAATATGTATAACCTTCTAATCATGTTCCATAAATAATATATTTACAACTGGCAAGATAGCCTTCCTCCGACCGGAGCAACATAAATCCGTCGTTTACAGTCGGACATTAGCTAAGCATATTCGTTTAATAAAAGTACGATTTTAATTAAACTATTTTTTTGACGACAGTTATTTCTAGTATTCTATTTCGAATAGAGACCTGATGTGGAGAGGCAAGAGAAAAGTGAGGGGAAATACAACTTCCGTTTACCGTGTTTGCGAAAATAAAAGGAGCCCTTAGCTTCGCTTACGTCCGCTCCGTTTAGGTGTCCACCGCTTAAAATGTGATTGTTATTGCTCGGTTTACGAGTACAGACTGATTCATCCATACGTCCAGACCTTTTTAAAAAAGACAGAAAAACAGGAAAGTAAACGGTTCAAATTGATGACGTACTTCAGTGAGATTATATTTATCAGATCAACGCAGGCCAATAGTTTCGGAAGGGGAATTCGCTCTCACTTGGCTGTGATATATTTTGCTATTTAATCCTGAGTTGCTTTCCCGCAAAGCGGCTTCCGTCCGTCTGCTTTCGGGTAAAATCCGATGGACTGCACTGCTACTTTCCTGTCTTAGTGATGAATAATGCAGCGCTAGTAGACTAGCAAGTTTGCAGTTAAATACCAATTTGCTTAACCAATGTTTGCCCTTCTCCGCCAGCTTCGCTCAGTACAGCCGAGAGCTGCACACTACCAGCGCGTGCAATTAAAAGAGTTGCTCGGAGTGGGGTTGGGGACGGGGGGGTCACGGGACAGTAACTATTAGGTCGGATGAAACCAACAAACTGCAGCAATCATCACAAGAACAACGCGATGGCGATTCACGCGAGACTATAGGAAATAGAAAACGCCAGTTTCTAGATCGTTTACAAAAAAATAATAATATTAATCCCCGTGGGGAAACTGTCTTTTACGCCTCCCTCAACTTGCTCTTTGCAGAGTAAGTTGTCCGCGAAGGGTTATGTCTAAAAGCAACATCCATCCATCCATTTTCCAAACCGCTTATCCTACTGGGTCGCGGGGGGTCCGGAGCCTATCCCGGAAGCAATGGGCACGAGGCGTGGAACAACCCAGGATGGGGGGCCAGCCCATCGCAGAGCTCCGGAGTACCCGGAGGAAACCCCACGACGACATGGGGAGAACATGCAAACTCCGCACACATGGCGGAGACTCGAACCCGGGTCCCAGAGGTGTGAAGCGACAGTGCTAACCACTGCACCACCATGCCGCCCCCTTAAAAGCACCATTTACTTTTAATTAATTCATTTAGCCAGTCAAGCTTTGAAACATCCAACAGCGAAGGTATCAATCTACAATGAGCAGCGAGGCAATTTGGCTAGGCCTACATGCTGCCTAAAAAAACGGTGCTGTTTCTCGGTATTTCCTAACTGAAGTGGGCATACGGCGATAGTATGTTCATGCAACCTTTAGCTCGAGAAAGCCCGAGAATATTCAAGAGCTCCCTCTCCGAGGAGAGCTGGCAAACTTTGGGAAAACCTGCCCCAGATGGACCCCGCAGTATGACGTTCCGTCAATTTCATTCCACCATCCAGGATCCGTTAGCCTAGGCCTGTATGTACATTATGAAAACATCAAGTAACCAATTGAAACTGCTCCTGTTGTTCCTTGCGCTCACTTTAATTGTTTTAATTGAGAACGCCTGGTTAGACCCCAGAATTCATTAAGATTATTCTAGATTATTCATATTCTGATAAGGACGGATCAGATGCTGAATTAAATTACTATTATGCGTATTTATATTAACTACATACGAAGCACGTGGAATATAAAACGAAAATATAACTATAGGAACACGCGCGGGGCAATTTACTGCAGCAGTCGGTCATAGCCGATTGTAGAGTAAATATGAAAACTACTTATCAGTAGTCAGAAGTGAGATTAAAAACTCAATAAGATGCCATGCAGCCACAGGTAAGCATCGCATTCAGCCAGGCCCCTCTCTGAGCGCCAGGTTCAGGCGCATACAGAAGTACCACAGAAAGGTAAACAGAAGCTTGTGGTCCCTAACCAATTGTTATTCATAGAAGTGATGAATATTTAATACGTTCTAAGGATACCTTTTGTTAACAGAATTACCAACAAGCGCTCCACGATGAATTCAAATTTAATTCGCATCATTGTACAAAGCGCGCCGGTGATTGGTGGTGATCTGTTTTCGCTTCACTTGCACGAGGTCACCCACCTGACTCCTCGAGGCGGACTGGGGCATTCACACTTCTGGGTCATTTTCGGGTTGGGAGAGTAAAACTATGGCGAAACGCACAATGCATTCGCAGTTTTCCTTGCATTTTACTCGTTTTATAAATAACGGATTGCGTGGAATTAAAAAAATTTCAAGTTTAAAATTTGACCAGGAGACCGCCATCACTTACACCTCGACTGATCGTTTTTTAAGTTACAGATATTGGAATTTATTTTATTTTTGCGTATTTACGAATATACTGATAAGCATCCGTATATTGCAAAAATAAATTATTAGGTATAATCAGACGCCGATTATAGTGAGACAAAATCTGACGTCACCTGGTTAGTTATGGTAAGGCGGACAAAACCAAAAAAATACTACATAAAGAACGGATCCTGCTTCCCGAGCCAATGCCAGTATTACCATTCCGGCCACTGTTCATTTCAATAAGTTTATTTGCTTGGACAGCCGTCGGAGACCTTCTCAAAGACCTGTTGAATCCGCCGCGAGTGTGAGAGTGTGTTGGTTTAGCATGAATGTTTAATCATCTTTGGCGCGCAACCCTCCAGCCCTCGAAGGCGCGTTAATAAAATTCACCCTTTTCAAAAGACGCGGATTAGGGATGCACAATTCCCGCGCGTGCAACGGAGAAAGCGGAGAAGCGCGGAGGTGCTGCAGGGACGTGCTCCGTGGGGTTTCCATCCCAACTTAACGAATTTCGTTATAGATCGGATCAGCAGTAAAAAAAAAAAGCCGTGCAACGAATAGAAATGCTGCGAAACCCCCCAGAAAGCCAATTTCATCAATTCATTCTGGCATCTGTGGTGCTTAATTCCAGCTAAAATCTTAATATTGCCGGGCGCTGCCGGACACGTTGAGGACGGTCAGTCAGATTTGGCAAAAGGCAGCATTTTGAAACATGTTGGGCTTGGCCACGTCTTTTGAAGTCGGATGTTATACCTCCCCAGCTGAAATTGCCCAGGGGTACTTAAAGCAATTTCCATGACAGCGAATATGACTTGACGAATGTTATTACATTGTTAAATCACCATCATTAATGCGTTTAAAGTCGCGAGCGAAGTCAGTGCACTTGCACTTTTTTTCTTATATAGGCCTATATAATGCCCAGGGGGGAGCGCTCTCGTGACTAAATCCTTAGCGCTAAGTTTCTAACACCTCATGAATAAAATTCGAAGCAGAAGAGAAAAAAAGGGATCTTACGATCCAAAATGCATATAAAATAGCCCATTAGGCTAGTAGGTTGCATTATATTATTATTATATATATTATTAGCAAGGTTGAAATGGTCAGACGGATTTTTTTTCCCACTGAATTCATCACCCCAAAAGCTTTAATTGGACTGGTCACTTTTTATGTGAAAATATGTGCCTATCATGGGTGTGAAGCGTTAAATTTTTCATCACACGATCTCTAACTCCTGTGTTCATTTGCCTCCCTCACAGACACCAGCATCTGGCTAGTGGGCAGAATACTTGTTCCTGGAATGAATTGCCCCAATTAAGCCGGAGAGAGTTGGTCACAGCATCTGAACATAACTACCGGAGGACGCAGGTTTCCATTAAGCGCGCGGATTATGCATATTATGGTGGATTTAATATTAATAGCTTTTATTGCCCTTATACTAGCATATTCATGACTGCCATCTAATGGAGCCATAGACGGACCTGACATATCGAGTCGCATTACGCTGATAAGCTAGATAGATCTGAGGCCCCTCTGATATTTCCAGCGAACAAAGACAAAACTTGGAAACAGACATTTGTGGCACTTGGCGGGCTGCAGCATCTCAGGAACACGGCACGTGCAAACAAATTGAAAGCAGCACTGACGGTCACTCACTGGCTGCTACCAGATCGGTGTTTTAGAAGTTGTTTTATACAATAAAATCTCGAGAAGAAATCTGACCGATTCAGCACTCCATATATTGTATTCGTTATACAAAAATGCATATTACATATAAAGTGCTCTATAAATATACTATTAATTATACCTGGTGTGTAAATGTAGAAGTTAGAGTAATTTAATAATAATCATATTCCCAACAATAAAAATGTTGAAGATCTCATCGACCGGAAGGAGGAGTACGTGTTGCGTTTACCGTTTGATTTCAGTCAATCCCGGCCGGTCCTTGCAGTGTTTCGCGTAAAGTAACGAATCGCAAACATTAAAATAATTGTGCAGTGACACGAAGGAAAGATAGTTTATCATTTTCCACTATGCCGTAGATACAGAATTATACACAATTCCATTTTCCATAGTGCTGCCCTAAAATTTTCTTTAAACCATTTGGAGGGAATGAGAAGACTTACAATGTCAAAATGAATTTGCGCACGTATTTATAAAATACCGTGAAACGGATTCGCAGACCATCATCCGGCATACAATATTTTTACCTAGCAGGGAAACTGTGTTGATAATGTCAGAACAAAATGCTTAGATAGTAGTGCCAACCTAATAAATTGTTAATCATTGTTTCTATCATATTAACTTAGCGTTTCCAGGCATCGTTTGTAACTATTTCCTCCGTTTTTTGTGAGGTCTCACCTACCCGATTTCTTCTTTTTTATTAGGTAGTAAAATATGTGAGAAAGTAAATGATATTTAGGACGATTAGTGGGCTGTTGTTGAGGAACATACCGGATCTCTGCAAAGTGTCCGCATCCTTGGCTCTACCAGCATAAAGTTAGTTTAAAGAATGTAAAATGTGTACAACAGGTCACATGCTTGGTCACATGACTGCCAGCCACATTCTACATATAATTTTGGTTTAATTAATCTTTCTACTGCTTTTTCCACAATGGCAAAAATAGCAAATTGACATATTTATAGAATCTGCCTCCCTGAATAGCACAAGCTGTTTCAGAAGATGAATGGATGGATCCTCTCTTTACAAACATAATGCTCCCCCCCCCACACTGCATTGTAGGAGGGGGTAATTTGGGAATTCAGATAAGAAGGTATGAGGGGTGGTTTGGGGAGAATCGCAGGAACCAGCTGAGGACGGCAGGCTCCGGCTGGGTTGCGGGGCGCCCGCATCGCCAGGAGCTGTAGGCCTTGGGAGGCTGCATAGCAGGAGCACAGCAGAGGCCCCAGTAATGCGCTGTCGCATTAGTCTACATTCTTTTCATCCTGAAATGCCACGGGGCAGCGGTGTGACCTCACAATCAGCGCGTCAGTGGTGATATCAGCCAAGGGCTGACCTAGGCCAAAACCGGTTTGGCCTGCTTTCATCATTGCATCATCAAGCCCCCCAACCAGTGGGAACCCCCCCCCCCCCCAAACTACAACTCACATGGTAACAGGATGATCTGTTGCCTTGTTAAAGACACGCAAACTAGATTACAAAAAAACTCTTGAAAAAGGTGCAGTGATCCTCGTGATGGCCCCCTGTACATGCACAAGTGGATTTGCATTTAATGAGATCAGTTCATATGGCCCTGTTATTGGACGCCGTTATAAACTCTAATCTACATTGGGCTTTTGCTCTATAGTGCATTATCATTCATGTGCACATAGCCATCCATCCATCCATTTTCCAAACCGCTTATCCTTACTGGGTCGCAGGGGGTCCGGAGCCTATCCCAGAAGCAATG
>JAODJX010000066.1:2163639-2181101 GCA_026776945.1 Isichthys henryi
ATTCCCCAACACACACCTTTCATTCACAATACACAGTCTTTTCATGGTCGTGGAAGATCTAGTTGTAAGACTACCATTTAGCATTTATGAAGCACTTGAATAACAGCAGCGATGTATTGTATGACTGGAAAATATTCATCCATATTTCAAACACTTACCCAGTGCAGGGTCATGGAAGTTAGGCACTTTAACGTATCTGAGGCAGAATAGGACACAGGGCCGGAGGACACCCTGGACTGGATGCCAGTCCATTGCAGGGCACACATGTGCAATGGGCAATTTAGAAATGCAGAAATTATGCAGAAACTATGTGTCTGGGTTCAGGTGGAAACATACACAGAGCAGTGAGAGGAACTCAATCCCACAACCATGGAGGTGTGAGGCAACAGCGCTATCTGCCTTGCCATTCAAGCTGCCCCGCGTATATCTGAACAGCAGTTAGTTGTTAAGAAATGAGGCCTTAGGAACTATGTTTTGCTGGTGGTATGTTAAGGGCAATACAGATGTATAATTCTAAAGAAATATAGTTAATGTTCGTTTGTTTTTAAATTTTCATTTTGGAAATTGTTTTAGTGTTTATTGTAGACAGCTGTTGTATGATTTTTATTTTTAAAAGGCTTATGTCATCTGCGGTTGTGTCTAAGAATTAGACTGCACGAATGTTTTTCGGCTGTAGTCGTCCAGTGTGGACCCGAGGCTTTCCGTCATCGCTCGGCTCTGTTCGTCTATTTCCGTGCAGGCCTCCGGCTGCCATTTTGTTGTCTGACTTGTTGGCTGAGGCGCTGTAGTTAGCAGGAACCCAGCGTAGATACGTTCTCCGGCAATGGACGGGTACGTATCGAGGTCTGTGTCGGCGCAGATAGCGGCGTCTCATTCGGTTTATTCCTTGACGTCTCCGTTAAGCGCTCAAAATACAGCCGGTCGGGTCGCGAACTTGGGTTACTTTTAAAAGTGAGACGGCAGTCTGGGGGGACACGGCTGCTTAGCCCGTTAGCATGTTAGCAGGCGAGCTAGCTGGCCAAACTGAACGGAACTTCTCCTGGAAATCATGCCGTGGGGACGTTTCTTTTTCGCTGGGGAAACGCTGGAACGGCGGGTGCTGAGCACATGATTGTGTAACTTTAATGACAGAAAGTCAAGTATAAGTGCGGGTTGAGGCTCCCGTCCGTTAGCTAATGGGTTAGCGGCTGTGTCGGCGATGCGAGCAGCCAGCGGAGAGCCTGACGGGAGGCGCGGCGCTCTGTCTCGCATGCTTTGTTATGGATTAGGCTGGGTTTCTTTGTTTACTACTGGGAAACAAATCCCCATTTTAACATTTATTTTAGAGTTTTTTTCTCCTCTCCCATTTAACACTCCATATCTATCTAAGCAATAAGCCACGTTTCGAGGGTGTTACCCTAACCCCGGTTTCGCTTTTCCCCGCCCGGTTGCTGCCGAGCCGCGCCTGTCAACCCGCCCGCCGAGCATCACTTTCCCTGTCGGTGAGGAGCTCCGTCCATAACGGCCGTTTCGTGGGCGGACGGCCCACCTCGACGTGACATGGGGCTCGGTGCCGTTCGCGTGCATGTACAGCTGTCATTTGGATAGTTACGCCGTTCACACACATGCATATATGCACACGCATGTGTGGCGGAACCGCCGTATCATGTAATTCACGGTGTGCATAGTTAATATTTAAAACGTGTACGTGTATAACGTGCTTCCCCGCCCCCAACCAGGCCGTTACAGGCGGGCCTTCGGGCTTGATGGATCCTTAACGCATCGGGCGTTTACGGTCCAGTGATGCACGTAGGCAGCTCGACATCGGCTTTCTTAAAATTTACGTTTTGACAAGTGCTATGCTTGGGTTTCAAACTCCTGCGTGTTTCCGTCGTTGCTCGGCTCAGTTCGTCTAACGCGATCCGGAATCTCGTATATTTGATCACGCGCAGGTTTGACATAGGTGGTTTATGGTCAGTCCCACGTGACGGCGATTTTTTTGTGTCATATTTGGCATACATGCTGTTCAGACTTAAAGTAGCGTGTTTTTCTGTTACAAAAACTAAATGTATTTGTTTCCCCCCCTTTTGCAGCATTGTCAGTGATGTTGCTGTTGGAGTGAAGGTAAGATCTGTTCCTCGGTTGTATCACACGTAACGATTGCAGTAATTATTATGGTCGTTAATGTAGATGCATTATTACTGTTCACTTACTACCAAATTCCAGACTGAACGTCTATCGATGCTTTTAAGCGGCCCTGCTTTTTTGAGTGTTGCGAACACCTTAACATCCCGGGTGGTCCAGTACAACCTGATGGGTTATACAGATGTTATTTTAAAGCACAGTGTCACCTGTTGAGTTTGCGTCTTAAGAAAAGGCATTCTCTAGTGCGTAATCCTGCAGAATGTGATATGACAGAAATGTTTGAGATATAGAAATCGAAAATTGCATTCCTCACAACTTTTAATTCTTCCGGTTTAGAGAGTGCAAGAGGATCTGTCTGTATTAAGAGACTTAGTCCTGCTTAGTTGTTCTAGGTTATGCAACATTGTTTACCATTGGCCTAATGTTTGTATATTAGCCTTGGTGCTGTCGCCTGATTTATGAATTGGTAGTTGCTGACATATGATGTTCATAACCCCACATCAGCGCCAGCTTTTCTTTCTTCCTGAATTTCTTAAAACCAAACTGCTCCGCGGCCCCGTTGACATCCTTGTCACTTGGTGCAGTGGCTCATTTTCTCTGTGTTTTATAATAAGTCTGTTTTAGGGGGTTGTAACGGGTGTGTGGAACGCACTTGGAAGTCATTAAAGCTGAAGCGGGCTGCAGATATCCCCCTTCATTTTGTATTCGAGGCCTGTAGCCTTAAGGCGATCGTGTTTTGATTTATCACAGCCGTCAAAATCGGGGGGTGATAAAGAACAATTTAGTGGAATTCATTCTCAGACGAAACTGAGGCATCCAATTAGAGAGCAGAGATTGCAGCAGCCCTGTACGCGCCCGTCTGTCCGTCTATCAGTCACTTTTAGCATCGCCCTGAGCAGGTCGGCAGCCGCACGGTGTCTGGGGAGGATGGGGGGGGGGCTTCCGATAAAATTGGCCTGGCCGGTAATTTGACGCATCGGACATGTGAGATTAAAACAATGCGACATGGCCTGTGTTTTATGCGCCCATCTCCTCTGCTTTTATGGACAGAGCTGTATTTCACTCCGTCCAATAGGATGCTGCGTCATGCGAGAGCACCCCTTCTTCCTCTGTGTCATTCCCTCCCACCCCAATCCAACTTTTCCTTTTTGTTTCTCCTCATTTTCAGAGAGGCTCAGACGAGCTGCTGTCAGGCAGTCACTACACCAGTCCAAGCACTGGTATGAGTGGAATTGTGACTGGTAAGGAAGGACCCCGTTTTTCCTCTATTGGTTTTTACATTAGTATAATTTAATTATGTATATGTGCAGATCCATGCAAAGGTCCCTTTGATGTTACATCCATAATGTAAAATGCTCTCTATTTCTAACATGCAAAGTAATATATGAATTTTGAGGATTTGTCCATATTCAGAGGTTACGTTAAAAGATATGCAGATTGACTTCTTGATACTAAGCTGTTCCCTGTTCTGATGCATTTTGCTTGTCAGTGTTAGTCTAAATGTAAAAAAATTATATTTCAGCAAATATAAAGCAGCGATATATGAGGGTGTTTATATCAGGCCAGGTGAAGTTTGGAACCGTGAACTCGTGAAGAAATATGGGTCACTCTCGAATGGGGTACCAGGCAAACTATCGAATAGCGCTGTGTAATAATCTCATGGTGGGGGTGTACATGTGCAGCATAGCCCAGCACAACCAGTAATCCTTCAGAAATCCACCCTCCCCCCCTCCCCATACACTCGTGTCAAGAGGTCACGTGGGTGTTAGGGAGCGTGCCAAGGTTTGTTCTTGACAGCTCGTATGATTTGCCGAGTGGCGCTGTTTTTAAAGAAGCAGCAACTGCAGATGAGCCCTTCTTTCTGTCGCGTTTCTGCCGAATGCATCGTGTGCCTGGTTTTCGGCTGCAGAGAACCATCTTCATATTAAAGTGTGTATGTATATAAAATATAAAGCATAAATGTAGTTGCACACACATAGCAGTTTTTCCTGCTACCTTTAGAAAACAATTCCTGGAAGATTTAAGTGGTAGATGGCCATGAAACGTGAAAGGTTTTATTGCATTTTGATACATCGGTCTGAATATATGTGCACTTTACATTTTCAGTGTTCATCACAACCATCAATGACACAAATCCGTGTTTGTCTTGTACCAATTAGTCCATTAGTCCGTATTTTAAGGGCCTGTAAGCCAGCCTCTTTGTTCCCAATCACTGCCCAGTCAGTGTTATGTGGTTCTGTTTATAGTGAGCTTATTCCTTCCACTTTTACCTAATTGCAGTACATGCACATGCACAACAATCCTGTGGCAGGAAAAGCCCTTTTCTGGCCTAGCAAAGGAATACACGTCAATATAAAATCTACCCAGTTTACCCAGACTCCACACCAGTATGCAGAGAATGAGCCCCAATTCCTTTGTCTACTTATGTCATGAATTAGCTGAGTTGGATGTTAGCTCCAGCCTGGTCAAACTTGCATCAGTTTTGCTTGCTGAGGAGACTGGTGCATTCTGGGATACGTAAAGTTCTGTCTTTCCTCTGGCAACAGGTGGACTTGTTCTTACACTTTATAATGCAACTTTTTATCATTATTCAGTGTTGCTCCATGACATGTTTTCCTGGACCTAAATTTTATGCGTGATCGTGAAGATGCAACCGCGGTTGTTTCAGTTCAGATTGGAAGGGTTGACACGAAAACCGTCAGTGACTCTTCTGGCCTGACACCGAGCTTTCTAATGGGGTTCTGCAGATTTGTCAGGTAGAGCAGTGGGCTGGCGTCACTGTCCCACAGCCGTGTGTGTCTTAAGGGGGTCTCTGTGCTAGGGCTACGCCTCTGCGAATCAGGTACTCTGTTTGGCATGCCGCATGAAGGGCTTTAAACCTTTCCCGTAATCACCACCGCAGCTAATGGAAATGATAGCAAGAAACTGAGAGTGGAAGACAGAATGGACGCCACCCCTTCCCGTGTCCTCCACATAAGGAAGCTGCCCAATGAAGTTTCTGAGACGGAGGTCATCGCCTTGGGCTTGCCTTTTGGGAAGGTCACCAATATCCTGATGCTTAAGGGAAAGAATCAGGTACGTCGGTCTGCTCAAGATGTGACTTTATCCTTTATGCTGGGTGTCATTCTGGGCTCTTATTTTTTTGGCCCAGTAGTAAAAAACATGATCTGTATGTTTACCCGGGGAGAGCCACAGCTATATGCTGCATTTTATGCCAAGCAGGCATTCCTGGAGCTGGGGACAGAGGAAGCCGCCATTACCATGGTGAACTACTACACGGCTGTGACACCTCATGTCCGCAACGTCCCCGTCTTCATCCAGTACTCCAATCACAAAGAGCTGAAGACCGATAATGCCCTCAACCAGGTGAGAGGACCAGTCCGAGCGTGAAGGCAGTGTCATCAGAGGCCGGCGTAAGCCGTAGCTGTGTTCTCCGAGGTCCTGCTCGCTTGTTCAGTTCTGTCATTTTTCTTCCTCCTCCTCCTTCATTCTGTCTTCCGAAGCGTGCACAAGCGGTCCTCCAAGCCGTGACAGCTGTCCAGGCAGGAGGCACCACGACGTCGGGAACGACGGCCAGTGAGAATGCATTGACGCCGGCACCCAGTCCCGTGCTGCGGATAATCATCGATAATATGTTCTATCCCGTCACCCTGGATGTCCTTCAACAGGTATGGCACTCGAGGTTGTGCAACGTCACTATGAATGACAGGTGGCCGCGTTCGTCTGCTCATATGTGCGGCCAGGAAGCCAGACGGGGCTGAGAACTGTAAGGCAGCACTATGCCTGGGTACTTAATTTATGCTTTAACAAATTTCAAGGAGTCGCAACCAAATGGAGTCAGGGACAAAAGATAGCAGATAGCTCCAGTGTGAGAATCAGTACAGAGGGCAGCTGCAGGATGTTTTATGAAACTATCATTGATGTGTTAGGCATCATGATGTCAATGTGACAATTGAGGGCGCTCTCTGGTCTTGATGGACCCGCACAAAATCGCCACGGTTTGGTCAATGATGAGGTGATGGGGGAAAAGCAAGCCGTTCAGGTACAGCTTAGCTAAGGGCAACTGCAAACTGTACTGCTTCATGCGCAGTTCTTTGTTTTTGTGAATTTAATGAGGAAATGATGACAGCATCAGTCCTTCGTTTGTATAGATCTTTTCCAAGTTCGGAACGGTCATGAAGATCATCACGTTCACCAAGAACAATCAGTTTCAAGCCCTGCTGCAGTTCAGCGACCCCGTGAATGCCCAGCAAGCAAAGCTGGTGAGTCTCCTTGGCGACCCGCTCTGAATTCTGCAGCATGTGTAAGAAGCAGGTTTTAAAAATCCCGTGCACCCAAACAGAGAGCCATGCCCAGTTTAACTTTCACCCTGTTTTCCAGTCCTTGGATGGCCAAAACATCTACAATGCCTGTTGCACGCTGCGCATTGACTTCTCTAAGCTGGTCAACCTTAATGTCAAGTACAACAACGACAAGAGCCGGGACTACACCAGGCCGGAGCTGCCTGCCGGAGACGGACAGCCCTCCGTCGATCCAACTGCGGCAGCTGGCTTCAGCAAGGATACTTCCTCCCTGCTCGGTGCGGGAGAGTTGCCTAAACCAGCGTTTCTCAACCTGCTCCTTGGGGACCCCCAGACAGCCCATGTTTTCTTGTGGGAGGGAGCACAAATGTGGACTGTCTGGGAGGGAGCAAAAATGTAGACCGTCTGGGGGGTCCCTGAGGGCTGGGTTCAGAAACACCCGCCTAAAGGTCTTCTGTGTGAAGAATGAAGATGAAATGAAGATATAGTAGAACATATGTCTATGTGCTGCTTCTCAGTCATTGGATGAGTTACACCTGTGTAGGACTTATTGGTTGTTGACTGAGAGCTGACTGCCCCCCTCCCCTCTAGGAACTCCATCTGGAATGGTGACTCCCTACACCAGTGGCGGGGCGTTCCCATCCACCCTCAGCTTTGCACAGGGCGGAGGTATTTATCTTCCATCTTTAATTTCACCTCTTTGTTGTAATACATGCTCAGTGTTGGAAGTCTGAGGTGACCAGGCAGTTTACTAACTGAGGAAGCCTGGTTGGGTTAGATGTAAAGCTGGCCATTAAGAGTTGGGATTCACGGCTTCTGGCCCTCAATCGTTGGCGAGATTGTAGTCGTAATGAGTTTTTTTGAACAGTTTGATTTTCTGAATATTAAACAGTGATGAAAGCGCATTACCGTAGTAGCTGTGTGTTTCTGTAAAGGCAGTTCAGCCATGTAGTAGAGCTGTAGGCACTGTGTGGTTTTCCCAGCACCCCCTACTACCCTCTGATTGGCCCTTTCTGTCCCCAGGGGCGTTGAGTCCGCTGAGCGCCGCGGCGGCTGCAGCGGCAGCCGCGGCTGCTCCGGAAGAGCCGCCGTGTTTGCCTCCGCCAGCCTTCCCGGCGAGTCCTCCGCCCCCGCCGCCCGCTGAGGACGGACGGCTCATGGCGACAGGTTCGTGTACTTGGAGCACCGTCAGATATTTTCAGAAAGCCAGAACCTCGCTTCTCAGTCGGGATGAAGACCGCTTTCCGAGCGATTCCACCAAAAAAAAATTACCGACTCCCTGGGGACATAACATGGCCGCTGGCGTCTGATAGGGGGTAGAGCACACAGTGGCTACACCTGCCTACGAGTGACAGCGTCTCGGCCAATCAGGAAGAGACTGAGGACGTTAACGTGAAACGTCATGTGTGTTTACAAGCAAGGGTTTCTGGGACTTGTAGTTAAAACGTAAATCGTGTGGGCGCACAGTGCGGGCTTTTAGAGAACCATTGACTCGGGCAAGTAGAGGGGGAATGTGTGGGGGGTTTATGCAGTTCGTGTCAGTGACAAAATATGACAGGCATGCGTTTGAAAACAATTAAAACTTAAAATAGTTCTCAAAGAAATGAAGGACACTGAAGTACTATTTGCAATGCAAATTTTCACCTTTTTGAAAGTCATGTACAATGTCCAAATTCATGATGTCAGCCATGGGCATTGACCCTATGGAATGGGATGGCGTGTACCTCTCACTATATAATTTGGCTTCCTTCATCCCCCAGTGGATAGGCCTTTGTATACAAATATGACAAAAGATACGCCATAAAGTTAAGGATATTATGCTGTACTTATAATTTAAATATATTTGTACATTATATAAGAACTGTTTTTTAACTTAAAAAAAAAAAATCAAGTTCACCAGGGTTTGAACATGGGATTGAACTAATAAAGGTATAATTCGTTAACAAATCACAGTAATCTGAGTTGCTACCCTCAGCAGCAGTGCATGACTTTCCAGTATCCTGGCTGGTTATTCTTTTGGCTTGGAGCAATTCTTAATAGCACCAGTGTCAATAGTGATACTATAGATTGCATAGGGGTGCTTTAATGCACGGGCTCACCTGGGCTGAAGCCCAGGGGCTGGGGTGCCTTGACTCGGCTTGTTTGACGAAATTTTAAATCCCATTTTGAACCAAGACAGAGCATGATTTGTACTGTATTTTTGCATGCAGGGTGAACAGAATTTAATCTGGACCAAGTGACACCACCCCAGCCCCCCTGCAATCGACCACACCATTGCAGAAAATCATACGACTGGTACTCAGCCGGACCTGGCTTGACAATTTAAACAGCCCAGGTTCCTCTGATCATGCCAATGTGCATCTGGAAATCCATGATATTGTAATTCTCTTGAATTCTATCCATCCATTTTCGATACTCACTTGTCCTATGCAGGATCATGGAGGCCTGAAGCCAATCCTGGACGCTACAAGTGCAAAGCAAGGAATTACCTGGGATGAGGGGCCAAATTAGCATGACAGACCCATTTAACCCTGTATCGACTGTAAGACATTATTGATGTTCCTTCAAGATTTCTTCTCACTTCCTTCTCATCTATTTTAATCGTTTTAAAGGCAGGTGTTTGTCCCCTCCAGGGTTTTGAAGCTGCAGACTTTGTTATGAGTCCAACGTCCTTCACTTTCTCAGCGTTGCTGCTAACGTCCTTCACTTTCTCAGTATTAATGCTCTGTTGCATATTTCTATCCATTTTAAAGGCAATTAGACAGAAAGAAAATACATTTTACAAAACCCTTCAACTCACAAACTTAATTAGTGCAGCCTAGCAAGGCATGATAAAGGCAACAGTTACTATAGGAAGGAGCAACATAAAAGCAACTTTATTTCTGATGGCACAAAGTCACAAAGTCTTTATGTTACGTTATATGTCTCAGTACAAAACTTGCAATGATTACTGCTAATGTGGTTATTTATGTTACAAGGAAAAAAAGAATAAGGGGACAATCTTCAAAACAAACTATATTTACAGAATGCTCTAGTTTAACAGCTGAAAGAACAAACACTTAATTTATGGTGGGAGGGGTCATAAAGCATCATAGTCATCATCGTCCTCATGCTTCCTCTTCAGGGTGCTGGAGTCACTGGTGGAGTTCTGCGACACCATATTGGTCGTGATGAGAATATTCTTGGAGCCAATCAGTGATGGGTTGATGAGAACATTCTGGACTGTGGGCGTGGACGGTGTAGCTATGGTGATAATATTTTATTATGTAACCAATTACATTTCACCAAACGCAAACCACTCCGCCCTATTCCAATATATTAAGACCCAGGCAAAATCAGACACTTTTACTACATATACCATAGTATATAATGAGAAAAATCGATAAGCAAAACCTAGAAACTGTATAAGTATCAGATACTGAAATAGATATTTAAAACGATCACTGACTCAATTCCCATCAATTTCTAAATGACAGTCTCAATTAACAGCATATATCTGTATGTGCACCGAGGTAAAAAATTATGACTTAATATTCTTTAATAACCAGGAGACCTATATGAACAAGTTCACATGGGCATCTTCTAATGATTAAACCATTTTAAAGGCCAGAATTTTCACACAGCGAATTTTTGGAGTAGAAGCCCATCCTGCAGAACTTTACCTGACTTGGTTGAAGAGGCCTGTGAGGATGGGATCTGCACGGTGAAGCGCTGTCCTGTGAGCGACTGCACCGAAGGGGTGGCTGAGATGTGCAGTGGGCCCCATGGAGGGAGGGAGCGAGGGAGGGAGAGTGAGAGAATGTAGCAGCAAAGATTACTCAGTAATATCCAGGAAGGCTTCTGCACAATGACAAACACCCATTCCATAGATGCAAGCTTCCATATTGGAAACTGTATCTCATTCAATGAAGCCATTATTATAGATACCAACATTTCATGCATTACTATGGCTAGAATATAAATCAGATTAAACTGACTTTATATTGATCCTACAGGGAAAATATTTTGCATTCAGCGGTGGGCATGTAGACAGCACACAGTGCAGACAAAACAAAAAAGTGTCATAGTGCAGTAGACAAAAAAAATACTCTAAAAACAGAATATTATGCATTACAAAATAAAGAAAAAATGAAACACTAGTAAACAATTAACGGGCTGCTTAAATACTGTAATACGCTAACTCATCTTTTAAAGAATGCAGAGACCTTGGTGACATTTTGTGTCATTAAATAACTCCAGATGTTTTAAAGGATTTGTTAAAAAAAAAGGTATTTGGTGTGAAAGCAACAGACACTAATAATGCAAATGATATAAACATATAGGTTCCTCATTAGCTCACCAAGCGTGGGGGTGCTTGGACGGCTGGACACGGCTCCCACACTGAGTCGTGGCACGGTTATCCGGCCTGCGGATGAGGACGTCTGCATGGAAAGGGAAGTTCAAGTCACCGAATGACACCCTGGCTACCGTGTTGGCAGCAAAACTGGCCGCCGTCCTCATCCTCCATGTCATGAGGGGCACGTCTCGAGCCGCCAGCTAGCTAATAAGCTACTCCGGTACTCCAGATCAAGATATACTATCATTCATAACTTGCATTGCTTTTCAGACAAAAAATCACTTTCACCATGAGCATTTCAGAGGACTTTTACTTTGAAAAATCTCATGCTACTACAATTTACCAGGAAAACACCATTTCAGTTAGATTAGGGGGAATAAATTTCCAAGTGGATGGTTATTTCTTTTTAAAACCTTACATTAGCCGCTAATGATCAGCGCCTGTGAGGAAAAGAGGGGTTAAAACAGCGCATGTCTTACTCTAGAATGCCCCATTACCTTTTTCTGCAGTGACTTCAGTCTGTAATTAGGTGCGGTCAGACAATAGCGGTCAGGGGGGAGGCGTGGCCCCGTGTAAGGTTTGATCAAAGGCAGGGGGGTCTGATTCTTCTGCCTTGCGACCTCCAGCAGGAACTATAAACACAGGACCAATACACAACATTACAAGGCAGCATGAAAGAGCTTGAAGAAACAGCAACAATTGTAAATGGTGATCTGTGAAACATGCAACGCATGTAGTGGCTAAAAAGTGTGCAATAGGAGCCATGCATCCAATCATAATTCATTATGCTATTTGCACCTTCATGGTAAGTCGCACTATTGCCATTTTATACTCTTCTACAAACACTCTACATATGTTTTTGGTGTCATATTTTTTTGCAGGTTGTCTATTCTGTTATTGTCCAGGTCCACGCATATTTGCATGTGTTATACTGCTGGTGCAGTGCTCTATGTGCAGTGACAGTGAAGATACGTAAGACTTAGGTTACAGTGCATCTGACATTTATAAACAGCCGCGTTTTTACATTCGTCACAGATCACTGTCCGTCACTATCAGAAACATATTGGCTGAACTAATTATAAATTCAACAAAGAATCCAGGTGGAGCCTTGCACTGGGATTGGTGCAGATATGGATCCAGGAGAGCCACTGCATTTTTAGAGCCCAGGTACTGAATGAGAAGAACTTACATCCCGGGGAGGGGGAGAAGTGAAGGACTGATCCATCCGACACTGGATGGCCAGCCTGATGTCATCAGCATCCACGTTGGACTTCTTTGCATGAGTGGCGTAGATTTTGGCATCTTCGATGATGGTTGTTACATACCCTAAAGATCAGTAGTCAAAAATGATACATGATAGTCTATGATACATGACAGTCCTTTCACGGACTACACGTTTGCATATCAACTTGCAATTTAAATGTAAAGCCACAGCAGGCTACTCACTGTAAGTGAATTCCAGCATTTGATTGATCACTCGCGGTTCATATTCGGTGATGCCCATGTCCTTTAGGATCTGAATCATGACCTGTTATACCGCGAAATAAAAGTCACGTGATTGCGATGACACGAACGATGATCGTTTCTGTAATGCCACTGTAGTACATTTCATGTCCAATCTTCGCGAAAATGTGTTTTGCCCATTGCTTGCTGCACCTACTCTTGGCTGGAGGTAATCTGATTAAATATCCCTTATAAACTACGACTTTTCATAAATAAGGCAGCTGGAGTAAGTAAACAGCTATTTTTTTCCGAATCTGGGTGCATATGAGTAAATACTGGGTAAACCTGCTTACGTCAAATCGATCTATGGGTTTCACATGTTGTTAAAACCCTTCACTCAGGAAAAATATTCCACTTTTAAGGCAAATTGCTGCAAACAACAGTTTCAAAAAACTACTCGGTATACCCGCTGTCCGGCTAGCTGCTGGTACACCAAACCAAGAAGCCGTCTTTCCAAAATACTTCACACACAGCATAACTCCCAAAAATATTCCCAGCTATTACGCATCAATAAGCACAAAATTCAATGAAGATATTTCCCATATGCAGTGGTTTTTCACCTACTTGTGCATCTTTAGGCAATGTTTTCGGAGACGCCATCTTCGAAAAGCCGCCTCACTGACTTCCGGCACGACACCACACCCCTTCCGTCTGGCGCCACTGCACGTCATTAAAATATTGTTTCGCATCCATCGCTAGATGGCGACAAAAACGATAGATTCTCAATACGCATTTACTCTACGTTCGATTTTTTCATGTACTGTACTGTATTTTTCTTCTTTCCTTCTTGGCTTCTTCTAAGAATTTTTGCATTATTGTTTTGGTATTGCCGTAGTTCCGCTGTTGAAATGCATAAACTACAAATAAACCTATTGCAGAACTCTATAAATTATGTGTTCAATGTTTGCTACAATTCAATTTTAGTGCTAACTCTAAAGCTTGCTTGCAAAGACCTAAAAATCTAACCAATAATAATCAAATTATGCCAGTTTAAAGACTGAAACTAAAAAGCAAGCAACCACCCACCTTTATAGAGAAAGATAAACTCTGGTAGTCAATTAAGAAAATGGTCCAGATTTATAGTGAGAAAATTTTATAAGCCTTCACCTAAACAAACTAGAACCAGGTTGATTACATGATCATGATTTTGTTTTACACATTAAGGGTCAATTCTTCAGACATGGTTGATGCATCAAGAAGGCTGTTTTTCCTTTGGAAATCAATGAAATACCACATGAAATAGATGTTCTGTTTGAAGATAATAAAAAATGAGAAGAATCCATAACCCAAACAATTAATTTCTCTCCAAGAATGACGTATAATCCTGGATCCCAGGTGTGTGAAGTAATTGTCCGTACTACTTTCTTACTTTTTCGTTGCAAGAGTTTCGTCATCCTCTGGATCCACACCTTTCCCTGCGAGACTTGCTCCTAGGAATACGTGCACACTGATAGCTGCAGAGATCGTTTTTTTCAGCAGCAAAAGAAGCAAAATGCAGCGTTTTGAAATGAAAATGTTAATATTTCCTTTTGGAACATTTGAAGTACTTTCCAGAACAATTGGGAAGCACGTGCACAGTTTGTGCTGCTACTTTATTTTCTTTAAACATATTGCTTTATTTTTTTAATCTTTTTTTTTTAGTAAAATATTGAGCCATACAGATGGATAACTCAGGTATTGTATGTGGTTATATCATGATGACTTTATGGCAGACCAATGGTCAGGTTTGCTAGTTGGTCGGTCTGGGTGTGTCTGAATTCAGTTGCGTCTGTTTTTGTCCAAAGTGACGTTCAAGTGAGACATGAGGATCAGCCTCTCCCTGGAACAACTGGGATTAAAGGCTTCACTCAAGGACCCAACAGTGAGATCACGCTCCGGCCATGGAATTTGAACTGGCCGCCTTCCAAATATGGTTGCGGTGTTGTCATTTTGAAATTTCTAAACGGAATTACGGATTTGGCTTTTACACAATGGTAAAACAACAGCATATAGGCGACTTGCTGGAGTTGCTAAATTAACTGGAATGCAGCGTCCTCTCTTTCTAGTCTAACTGGATTCGTTAAGCTTTTGTCCTGTGTCTTGAGTGTTTGTAATAAAATAATTATTTACGGTTATAGTTAAAAATCAACAGAGTTCACGCTGTGACGTTTGTCTAAATAGGACGAAAATGATCTACTTAAATACATAATCAGTAATCAGTAGCGACTCAATTTAATGCCTCATGCATTTTACAGTGACGAACGGGCACGTCCTTTGGGTTTAACTGTTAGCTAAGACCGTTTTAACTTTTCCGCATCGTTCTTTACCTTAACTCGCGTGCGACCCCTTATGATCAGACTGCAGTATTGCAGTATCGGCTCACAGAGCGTTATAAAGACTGGCAGCTGCGCATCCAGCGACTCAGCTGCGCAGCGCCTGCGTGTCAGCGTTTCTGCTGCAAGGAAAAGGCAATGGCGGGGACGGGCTGCTTTAATTATTAACCTGCGTGAAATTAACACTGTAGTGGAAACGTATTTACAAATTGAGATGAACTAAGTCCACATCTGGGTACCAAGGCAGCGAAAAGGTTGAAACGCGCTTTCTCGCTCCCGTCACCGTAAGTACGCTCCTGAGTTTTTCAAATGCATATTTTTTCATTTTTCTCGTGTATATGCAACTGGTTTGCTCATGTTATTTCATACCATTATTGGTATTATTTCAGCGTTTTACCAGAAGATATTATCTGCCATATAGGAAGTTACAGTGAGCTGTGTGGAACTACGTTACTTATACAAAATTTCTGCTCATTCTGCTTCCACGATTGGACGTCTTTCTCTAAAAACAACAATGCGTCCATCATTAAAGATTAATAGGAAGTTGAGACAAACGATGACAGCGATAACACCCTTTAGGTTTCTTGGTTCAGTTTCTGTGCTAAAGTTATAAATAACGATAAATGATAAATGTCATTTACGAGCTGTCCTTTATTAAATTCATTTCCAGTACTGTGATCGTGGTGAATTTTGATAAATGTTACCGTGGCTCACTGTCGAATCGTAAGTAACTTTTGTGTGAGTAACGGTACAGGCGAACTGCAGTAAAGCTAGTGATGGATAATGCCTAAGATCAGCAGCTGTACATCACTGTATTGTGCTGTGTTTTTCGCCCGCGCCCCCCTGCTTTCCCCCCAGGCGATTCCTGCCCCCCTCTGCACACGATGGCTTTCACTCGGGGTCTCGTCACTCTGCGCGGCTCTTTGCTGCTCCGACGTGACGCTGCTCGCGCCTCAGCTCGTGCACCCTGGCACCTCCGACGCGTGCATTTCCAGGTGATCAGCACGCGCTGGCAGCACACTGCGCCCGCCTCCGTAAAATGTAACTGGAATCTCCGAGAGGATTGCTTTGGTACGCGATTTCTACGTGAAGTACTCCTTACACGTGGCATGCATTCCGTTTTATTTAAATGCCCAAAGTGGATTTCTTATAGCCAAAGTATCACGGGTGACGCTGACACGTGATTTTGAGATAGTGAAAATGATGTGTTGCAGAACTCAGTTATGGGGACTTGGTAATGCATTTTGACTATGTGTGGCTGCGGGACCACTGTCGATCTGCTTCCTGCTACAACTCCAAGACCAACCAGCGAAGCTTGGACACAGCCAATGTGGAGCTTGCCATACGGCCCACGAAGACGAGGGTGGATGAAGAGACGCTGTTCCTTACATGTGAGTCCTCGAAATTCAGCCCTGATTGCCAAATAACTATACTATTACCGTGCCACAGTGAACTTGTGAAGTTTTAAGCACGAGTTTAATTTGAGACAGATTACAGAAAACACGAATAACTAGTTAGTATTGCTCTTATGAACATGAATGGGTGTGTCTGTTAAGGAGATGAACTTTGTGAAGAGCAGTCTACCCTAAAGCCAGTGGCTGACTGCATTAACATGCTCTGTGCTCGTCAGGGCCCGACGGACACGTAACGCGATATAATCTAGCCTGGCTGGCGCAGAACAGCTACGAGGGTCAGAAGCAGAGCTCGGTGCAGCCACGCATCCTGTGGAACTCCGACATCTACACCAAGGCTGGCATTCCAGCTGCTCATTGGGAGAAGTTCATGATCTGCGACGAGGAGCTCAAGAGGTTCCTCAGCAACTTCTTGCTGTATGGCATTGCCTTCGTGGAGGGCGTCCCAGCGACCTTGGAAGCCACAGAAGAGGTCTCCGACAGGGTCAGTCTCATCAGGTGGGGACCGTGCTGTACCTGTATACCTCTTGCAGGTCTTGGCTACGAGTATTAAACTGATTCTAACCGCGATAAACTAATCAACCGTGAACTTTATGGTGTAAAAGATTAGCCGCTAATTCTGACAGCTGTTTACCTGCAGGTGACACTTAAAAGACAGAGACTGATGTGGAGAACTCGGTCTTCTTGTAAAGGCAGCTCTGAGCCACTTCCCTTGTCAGCTATTAACAAGATAACGAAAGAAACTGTTTGTTGAAAAGGTCCCTCCTCTGTGCCAGCTAATCTCTCAACGACGTGTAAAATAGTTTAGCATGGTGCTCAGTAGGGCGAGGCGATATAAATTATATTTTGACTCTAAGGGTTAGGGTTTTGTTTGGGTTTCTTCATTTATCTGTGCTAAAACAATACTTTTAAAAATGATGCCGATGCCAAAATGGTGCCTGAACTGGTACTTTTAAGGAAAAAAAGGACAAAACCAAGGCTGACAATGATAAATAATGGGTTTTTTTTTTATTTCTAAGGCACTTATCTTAAAATTGAACAACTGGCCTATATTAAGTTTGCTCCTTAAATATATAAATGTAAATCAAACAACACTTGACTTCACTTTAATAAATAAAATCTAAGCAAACTACTGTAATTTAGCACTAAATAATTTAACACCTTGTGTACTGTGTCCTTGTGTACATGGGAGTTTCAGGAAGAATTATGACATAATGTTGATCTTTAGCACACACTCACACACACACACACTCACACACACACACATCAAGCCCCAAATTACTGTAACTGTGCAAACTTTCGCTGAACACATCTTTCCTGAACACTGAGAACAGTGTCTAAACAAACTGAACTTTTCATATGTTTAAAATAATTTTATCATTATAAAAATATAAAACTTTATCCATCCATCCATTTTCCAAACCGCTTATCCTACTGGGTCGCGGGGGGTCCGGAGCCTATCCCGGAAGCAATG
>JAODJX010000066.1:2187935-2200898 GCA_026776945.1 Isichthys henryi
TTGCTAAATTGCCCGTAGGTGTGCATGTGTGAGTGAATGGTGTGTGAGTGTGCCCTGCAATGGGCTGGCCCCCCATCTTGGGTTGCGCCCATTGCTCCTGGGATAGGCTCCGGACCCCCTGTGATGAAGTAGGATAAACGGTTTGGAAAATGGATGGATGGATATTTAGAAGCATTTCTGTATGGCTAACTCTATTTAAATAGCTGACTCGTTCCATGGCACGTGGATTCTAACATAACTAATTTAACATATTTTTGAGAATGCAGACTTTCATCACCATTCATATTTTGTTAAATGTGGATAGTATAGTAAACATCACTGTGTGCAAAACTGACTACTTTTATTATTTAGCAGATGGTTTTATCTAAAGCAACACATTTTGAGAAAATGGGGTCAGTCAGTCCCTGGAGCAATTAGGGGTTAAGGACTTGCTCAGGGGCCCAATGGTGGAATCACTCTGCTGACCACAGCATTTGAACTGTAGACCTTGCAGATAATAGGCATGGGATCCTAACTAGATGAGCCACTCGCTCAGTGATGACTAAAAGGACACATCATGAACCATTTGCTGTATTTTCTGACCCCACTAGATGGCGCTCTTGCGTTGCTTCGAGCCATTTTTTTTTTTAGACAGACAACGCCATCTACTGGGGTGAAAAAATACAGCAAGTGGTTCATGAAGCATTGTTTTGCGCAGGTGTGAGTCCTGCATATGTTGGTATAGGTTTACCCTTGATACTCAATAACCTGCAGAATGGTAAATTGCCCATTGTGTGTGAGTTTGTGCGAGTGTGTGCCCTGTAATGCACTAGCATCCCTTTCAGTGCGTGCTCTGCCACATACCCTGTGCTTCCTAGCATTGGATCCAGGTCTACTGTGACCTTTTACGGGAAAAGTGATTATGGATAAGCATAGCTACCGATGTTATGTCGTTAACCGTTGTGTCCATGGAAACGGGCTGTAGAACAGACTTCAAGGTGCTGGGTGCCGTGTAGCTGGTGACCACATCTTTGTCACTTAGCATCCAGGTATTCCACTGCCTGCGACACGAGGGGACAGGGGGGCGGACGCTCCTGGTGGACGGTTTCCATGCCGCTGACAAGGTCCTCCAGAAGTCTCCCGGTTGCTTTGAGCTGCTGGCACGCGTCCCTATCAAGCACGAGTACATCGAGAACATGCAAGGGCACCGCAACCACATGATAGGGATCGGACCCGTGCTCAACGTGTACCCCTGGAACAATGAGGTCTACATGATCCGGTATGGAACTCCAGCCACCTTCATTCCTGCATGGTTCCACAGTGGTTTCTGTGTACGCTCTCCAGGTGGAGTTTACTTCTCTATAAGGGTAGTTTGTGTTAGAATTTTAAACCAGGGATTCTCAAACTTTTTGATCAAAGGTCCGTGTCAGATTTTTGTTTAAAGTCGGAGGCCTGGAAGAATTTCAGTAACGAACAGCAGTTCGTGAACTTTAACGAATTAAAAATAACTTTCAATATAAACACCAATATCTAACAAAAATGATAACTTTTTAAAGACCGCTGATCATTTTGACTTTCTATCATGGGGGTGGGGGTGGAGTGGGAATTATGACAAGTTAGGTGTGTGCGAAATATGGTGCTTCTACGTTGTATTTTTTTTGTCAAACCACATTAAGGCTTTTTATGTTAACGCACCTTGTGATTCAAATCATTATCAGTAGGGTCTGGATTAACTTGTGGTTTGGTCAGCATCTGGACCGTAAGAACCCCTGTTTTAAACTACTCTTACTCTTCCCAGGGTTATTATCATCAACGAAAACTTAAACTGAATCTCTAACAAAACATTTCAGCAAACTGAACTAAAGACATGAATAAAAAACTACAATAAGCTAAACTAAATTAAAGCTATAAATGGTGCTTCTAAAACTAACCAAAATAAAACAAAAGTCAAAGTTTTTAAATACTGCTTGATGAAAATAATTCTTGGAAATATAATCCAATATCTGGGCAGTATGGCGGTGCAGTGGTTTACACTGTTGCCTCAAACCTCTGGCTCTTCCGTTTGAGTCTCTGCCATGGTTCCATGTGCGTGCAGTTTGCATGTTCTCCCTGTGTCATCATGGGGCTTCCTCTGGGTACTCCAGGTCCCCCCGCAGTCTAAAAACATGCCAAGGTTCATTGGAGTTACTAAATTGCCCAGAGGTGTGAGGGTGCCCTGTATTGTTCCCATACACCCACGATCCTGAATAAGGCAAGTAGTTACAGAAAATGGATGGATGATCCATATTGCCTGTAGATAATTATAATTCCTGGAACAGTGTTTTGCCCATTTTAAGTACATTATGTGTATTCAAGTTGGATTCTCGAAATATATGACACGTCAAATAGCTTTACAACTTTCAGTCTATCCCTAGAAATTAATACCTACTTAAACTAAAACTAAAATATTAGTAAAATATTAGTATTTCTTTACCATAAACCTAATAATGCCACACTGATAACTAATGACCAATAACTGGATAAAATAAAAAAAATTAATTAAAAAAATCAAAGCTTTTATAACAGAACTTCAGGGTTGTAAGAATTAGCTTGGCTGCCTCAGGTGATGGAGCGATCCAGCGCAGTTGCCGATTAGCCGGCGATTTCAGTTTGGGTTCATGGTTTGCATGCGTCGTGCAGGTACAACAACTACGACCGCGCCGTGATCAACACGGTGCCCCACGATGTGGTCCAGCACTGGTATGTGGCCCATCGGGAGCTTACCACGGAGCTGCGGAGACCCGAGAATGAGCTGTGGGTGAAGCTGAAGCCCGGCAAGGTCTGCCATCGCACCCGTTCGCCACTGGGACCTGTCTAGCCAGGCTCGCCGCATCAGATTTGCTGCATTTGCCCAGACTTGTACCGTCTCTCTCTCCATTAAAGGCACAGAATCAGTGTTTATAAGGTCACTTTGAACCCCAACTAAAAATACTTCTTAGAGATGTCATTTGTTAGGACTTTGTTGATTAAATTTTGGTATATCGGGTAAGTCTTATCTCAGTATGACATCCAGATTTAGTGTAGTGGCTGTACTTAAAGTATATGTACCCATAGAAAGGTTTATTTGTACTGTTCTCTACATTTTAGAATTATTGTAAAGACATCAAAAGTATAAAATAGCATATATGGAATTATACACTGACCAAAAAAGTATTGCACAAAAATAATGTATTTGTTGGGAGGGCAGCCTTATGGGTTGGGACTCAGAAGGTTACTGGTTCAAATCCTGGGGTCAGCAGCATGACTTTACCATTGGTTCCTTGAGCGAGGCCCTTAACCCCAACTGGTCCAGGGACTGGCTGACCCTACTGTCTCCTCTATGCCAGTTTCATGAGGTGGCCTCCTGGGATGCTTATCCAGCTGTCCTGAAGGAGGTCTCGCATATATGCTGAGCTCTAATTGGCCACTTTTCCTTCATTGGCCAAACTCCTCCAAAATCATCTCTACTGTCTTTAGGTCAGGTGACCAGGTCATGTGACGTGACACTGTCGCTCTCCTTTTGTAGGAAGCTTGGCGTGTGCAAACTTTGGTACTGTAGGTCTGTGTTTAAGAATGAATCTATTCATCTAGACCAGCTAAAAACATTGATCAAAGATTTTTATTTGTTGATCCAAGTGGATAACGCAAGAACAACGAAATTTACTAGCAACTGTGGATTTTTCCTCATAGTTAGTTAATCCCAGTATCTTTGATGACTGACGACATGCTTTGTCAGGCCATGATGCCCAACACATTAGTGATGTCACCACCCATGCTTGAATGCGCTTCCTGTGCTCGCAGGTCCTCTTCATAGATAACTGGCGGGTCCTACACGGCCGTGAATCCTTCACGGGCCTGCGCCAGCTCTGCGGCTGCTACCTGACCCGGGACGACGTGCTCAACACGGCCCGCTCCCTGGGGCTGAAGGCCTGACAGGCTAGGCGAAGCCACTCGGCGGCACCAAAGCACTCCCCGACACAACTGGACATCTCAGGATCTCAGGATCCTGACAGCTATCAGATTCTCCTGAGGAATTCTGGGATACCGGAGTATTGTTTCTAGTATGGCTGTAGTCCATTACATTTTCTTAATCAAAGAGGTGTAGTAATGGATGATTATCTCTGGCTCTTAATGAGGACCCACGTAGCAATTATTCTATCACAAAAGACTTTTTAAAGAACTGTGGCATAGATGTTTTTTTATCTTATTGTGCCTTATCATTTGTAATGTTATAATGTGATGCTGAAATTTTCAGTGTTTCAGAAATGAACTCAAATGAGATTCATCTCCCAGACATGCTGCATTCTGCTGCCATGTCATTTTAGAAAGCTTTTTGCTTTTAGTCCCTGATGAATTTATGGAGGACAAGAAAGCTTTATTTTACAGTATAATCATCTCAGAAGTCCTAAATGTACCGTGTTGTAGCTTTGAATACTGAATACAAAACCAAAATGCACTTCAAGTTACTTCTGGTTTTCTAATTCATTTTTTCTTTTTTACTTTATTTTTGTGTACCCTACGCAGAAATGTACTCCAGTGATCATTAGATAAAGGGGATTTTCTATGTCCAAGAAATGCACATTTCATTAAGTGCAGCTGTGAGTAAGCCTGCGTATTGTATTATGTAAGAGAACCTGAATGTGATATTTCTAAAATGTGTCGAAGAATTTTCACCTTTGCCTTAAAATTCAAAATGAAGTCGTAGGATCATTTTCTTAGGTTCACGGTGTTAAATGTTTACGTTTCATTAATTACATGTGTAATCAGTAAAGCATGCTGATAAATGTTCATATTACAGCCTTGTGTCATTAATGAACAAACATCAATCTTCTGAAACCACTTGTCCTATTCAGGGTTGTCCTAGAGCCTATGGGTGCAAGGCAGAGAACCCAGGATGCCCCAACCCATCATTGGGTACACATACACCTACGGGAAATTTGGTAACTTCAATTAGCCTCAGCTAGTTGAAGGTTTTGGATTAGGAGACCAGAGGAAACCCCAGAACAACACAGGGCAAACACGCAAACCACACATGGAATCCTGCTGGAGAGTTGAACCCATGTCCTGGTGCTAACCTCTGCACCACTGTCTCTTTTAATGAACTGTTCGTACTTTTTAAACTTTCTTACGATAACTGGTCATTTTACCGAGTCCTATATTTCATCCCACACCCACTGCTATAATGCTGTGCATCTATTAGTGAAACGCTATTTTCTTATATTCCCCGGCTTCATTGTATGAGGGAGGCTTCATTAACAAAATGTAATATCACATGTTTAGCAGAGGATGGTTTCGATCCATCGACCTCTGGGTTATGGGCCCAGCACGCTTCCGCTGCGCCACTCTGCTTGCCGCACGATTATTTTCCCTATACTCTGAAAAAACAGTGAAATAGTAAAACCTAAATTTATGTCTCGGAGAAGAACCGTGGGGTTGGGGGTTTTACTAGTTATACTGATGAGCAAGGCAGTATTGATCTGTTAATTTTTTTTTTTCTTAACAGATATATATTTAAGTATCACAGAAGAAAACGTTTTATGAATAATTCGTTTTTCCATCACACAGTGGCATTTTCACTTATTAGATATCTGAATTCCTAACAATTCACGGGCATATATATAAATACTTTTGTCATTAATCGTTTTAGAGAGATGTTGGTTGTTTTACCCCAATATACTATATGAATTGTAATATTATACCAGAAATATAAATAATTTAATAATGCTGTCTGGGGGAATACGTGATGTAACACAAGGATTTTTTTTTCAGTAAATGTAATCATAAGTATCATTTTAATAAAATCGTGTATCACTGCCTTTTCGGTAATGGTCTCAGTAAATATTCTAATTTTATTATTTTTAATACAAAAACACAATATTTTGCAAGGCACATATCAGCCATTCCCAATGAGAATGTCAACGCCCCCCGCCCCATGCCCTCAGTTAAAACTCTCAAGGTTGATACCTGAATGTTATACAGTTAGTCCACTTTTTCAAATTTGAAAATTCAATATAGCATTAATCTGTTACGAAAACTGAAAGGAGATGAAAAGTACCAAGTCACCTTAAAATTATGCGAATACAAAGGATTAGATTATAGCAGTAGCCCACTGAGTCCCCCACGGCGACGCAAAACTCAAGTATCGCGACATTTCCAGAATTGCAGCTTTAAAAAAACTGCACATGCGCATATCGGAACACGTGTGCTCTAGAAGGCAGTCGTGTAGTGAAGATGGCGGACGGAGAGAGTAAGTGTAATTCTAATGATCTTTTGTGAATCTCTATAATCTAGCTCTGTCATAGGAGAAAATTGTATAGGTGATCAATAGACTAAATGCATATGCACCTTTGTTTTCGAAAAAATAATTGGAAATATTTAATCTACCGCATGCGTAGTGAGGCTGTGCTGCGTCTGGAAATGACCGGCGTCCAAACTGTTTGAAAAGTATGTTTAAATGCTCATAATGAGGCTTTTTAGATACATTTTCTCCCTACTCGCAGTTGGGTTTGTGGAAGTTTTAGATGGATTTTGGCATTTCAGTTTACTTGTATCGGAACCAAATCAGTAATTCTCATTGCATGTAGTGAGATATGCAATAGTAGTTATATTTTTACCGCTGCCAGAATACTTTCACTGTTGAGAATAACATCCTTTGTTCAAACAAGTGTTCTACATAACACGAATATATTTAACAGGTGACTTAACCGGCTTCAGCAATGCCAAGTCTTAGTTTCTGCACAGTTAATTTGGTGGGGGGGTATATGAGGTGGAATTTGACATTTTTAATGAAAGTGCTCTTGTCCTGAATCTTGATTTAATTGTGTTTAATAGCGGTATGAATTTCCTACGTGCTTCTACATGCTTTTGAAAAGTCACCACGTGCTATTGGCGCCTACCGCGTGCTTACGTCTGTGCACGTGGCCGTCGGCCGCGTGCCTCCACCCTTCTGTTCTTAGATACAATGAATAAAGCATCGCGGTTCGCGGTAGAAATAACGCTGCAGCGTTGGTTCCATCTTGATATGTGCGTTTTGCACAGCTTTAAATGCGAACTAAATGTGATATTACTCCTCTTCAACAAGTTTCTTCGGCCAAGAAGCAGAAGAAGAAGAAGGAAAAGAGAATATCTGATGAAGAAGTCGGGGTGAGACATTTTCATATACCATTAATGTTTGGAAATCATTGATTTGTTGGCGCGTATTCTGTAATAGTTTTGCTGCTTTTATTGCTGTGAGGATGATCGTTAGCGTGGCGTAATACTAATCGGTATAGAGTGTGCAGCGATTCCAGCCCCGAGCTTATTTAATGTAACAGTTATCGTGTTTTTGGACATCTAAATAATTTCATAATCATTTTAACACTGAGGGGCATGTTAGCCTTTTTGTACGGAGTGTAACTGATCTTTGGAAAACTAAGTGGAAGTTATTAGGTCGCGTTCCAAATACTGGTGATACTTTGGAATCTAATGCTTTGACTTTTAAAATGCAGGTTATTCAGGAGACTGGCGATTTTCTCATTAAACCCGAGTCCAGAGTTGCAAGCCTCGATACATCACAGTGGCCTTTGCTGCTCAAGGTAAACGGAATTTCCCTAATGCCTCTGTAAATGACCTCTGGCCTGTAGGGGGCACTGTATGTGGGTGATTAACTAGTTTATCCATTTGCCGAGCACCGCGGTCCCTTCTCTCTATGGCGCTAGTGTCTGTCCCAGACGCTAGCTGTCTTGGTTCTGTGCTTTTGCCCCAGTGTTCTACTGGTGCGGATGTCTCTGTGCAAGATAAACCAGAGCGGAACTGGGACTTGGCAATAGCCAGGACGAATGTAAACTGCTGATCGCGTACAGCCTATATGTATGGACTTTAAGGAGTTCTTACGGATTTTATGGGCTGGTACATGAGCATCTTAACGCTTGTGTTTGTCTGTCGCTGCAGAACTTCGATAAACTCAATATAAGGACGACTCACTACACGCCTTTGCCAAATGGCTCGAACCCTTTGAAGAGGAACATCCAGGACTATGTCAGGTCGGTGTCTCTTACCGTCAGAGGGCAGTTCTGTTTGGTCTTGAGCCTGGACTATTCCGTTTGGTTTCGTTGCGGTTTTGGAAAAAGCCACATGATGATGGTGTAGATTACAGTAGCACTCTGTGCAAAGATGACCATCCATCTATCACCCCAGGCTGATGGCTTTTCGGGCGGACGTGTCACTCCCCCCACCTCGTAGTCGCTGGTCACAAGGCTGCTCTGATCTAACCTTAGCATCTCTCTGAACCTAACCGCAGGTCGGGTTTCATCAACCTGGACAAACCGGCCAACCCGTCGTCGCATGAGGTGGTTGCCTGGATACGCCGCATCCTGCGCGTGGAGAAGACGGGCCACAGCGGCACCCTGGACCCCAAGGTGACAGGATGCCTCATCGTGTGCGTGGACAGGGCCACCCGGCTGGTGAAGTCCCAGCAGAGCGCAGGTATGCCCCCCCCCACACACACACACACACACACACACACACACACACATACATACACATGTTCACCCAGTCCCACGCGTCTTGAACGCGCACAGTAAGAGCGGCCCCTCCTCACTACTCTTCGACTGTCCCTTTCAGGCAAAGAGTATGTGGGAATCGTTCGGCTGCACAATGCTCTAGAAAGCGAACACCAACTGGCACGGGTAAGTCGCCCCTGCTAGTATCCATACAGTGATCATATCCTGCCAGACATAGAAAACTGCGTACTAGAGTGACGTCCTCGTGTATTTGGCGTGTGAAATGATGAGCATGTTTATCCATTCTCGGAGTCCTGCCGGCCCTCCCCTTCTCCGTGACCTTGAGGGTGACGGCTTCCTTTACCCCCATGCTGCCACCCTAGCGTTCTGCTGGTCTGGCTGGTACGGGGTGGGAAGGGTGGAACCGGAGGGCCTGGTGGCGGCAGGGATGAGCGACGACTCCTGATCACACGCCATAGGGGGCTTTATACTCGAGTGCTGGCATCGTTTAGCCCGGCAGCCAGTGCTACGCAGCCAGTGCTAGTAAATGCACTAGAACCGTTGTGCACTTATTTCAGGAATCATGCTTTTCTTTCTTGCAGGCGCTTGAAACCCTGACGGGGGCACTGTTCCAGCGGCCCCCCCTCATTGCTGCGGTTAAGCGGCAGCTCAGGGTACGGACCATCTACGAAAGCAAGCTCATAGAGTATGACCCCGAGAGGAGATTAGGTGAGGGACCGTCACCTGTTCAACAAGCAATCAGCAACTAGCAAAGTTAGCCTCTCATACGCAGGCCCTGCATAAGTTGTAGCTCCTCCAGAATGTTACCCAGCTAAAGTCTTTGCCTACAATATCTTCAAGTCCATGAAGCACAGTCAAAATCATTAAATGCACACCGATCCACATCTATCTGGTGGCTGGGGATAGGGAGGTATGGGTATCTCTCCTGAAGTTACCCCCGTGACAACCGGATGGTGATGGATGGATGGATTAAATGCAGAGAGTGGAATAGAATAGCAATGCTTTATTCCTCCCCATGGGAAAATTCCTTTCATCCTTTCATTTATCTGATGTTGCTCTCCATTGAGGCAGACATACAGGTGACAAAGCTATGGGTCACGGTGCAGGGTCAGCCAGCGTCCAGCACCTCTAGAGCAACTGGATCTTAAGGGTCTTGCTCTGGGGCCCAATGGTGGCTCTGGGATTTGAACCAGCAACCTTCTGTTCATGGACACAGACTGCCCCCAAATATTACCTTTTAATTAAACTTGATTTGTTTAAGCTATTACTTGTCATCCCGTCTTGCCTCTGCCCCGAGCCTTCTGTTGGTGTAAGCAGTAATCTGATATGTCTGTCCCCCTCCGCTCCTAGGCATATTCTGGGTGAGCTGCGAGGCAGGCACCTACATCCGCACGCTGTGCGTCCACCTGGGGTTGCTGCTTGGTGTCGGGGGACAGATGCAGGAGCTGAGGAGGGTGCGCTCTGGGGTGCTGGGGGAGAAGGTGAGTGGCGCCCCCCTACTGGAGACGTTTGCAACACCAAAGTGTTGAGTTCAGTTCTGGGTATCTTCCCCAGTCCTGGTAATTAAACTTTGGTAAACAAAAGCAGCCCGGGTGTTGTGTCATGCGGAATGGCCTTGGTCGCCTGTCCGGTCAACTCTGGCTGACAGATGTAGTGTCTACCGCTGTCATTGGCTTTTGAGGAGTTTGTCCACCTCAGGGACCACTGTGTGTATTTAGTGTACCACAAGTAATTCCCCCTCGCGCAGGACAACCTGGTTACCATGCATGACGTGTTGGACGCCCAGTGGCAGTACGATCACAACAAAGACGAGACATACCTGAGGAGGGTCATCCTCCCGCTTGAGAAACTGCTCACCTCCCACAAGCGGCTGGTCATGAAGGACAGTGCTGTGAGTGGCCCGGTTGCCTTCTGTACCCAAGTTCTGATTGGTGGTGAAGTGGTGGGCGGGGCCTGTAGTGTCTCCTATGGTGTCTCATCCATGTCAGAACTCATGGGCGATGAGTTTCATATTTGCACTAGCGAGCAGGATTTACGCCGGCTAAATGTTAAAACGATCACTTTTTTTTTTTTTTTTATATCATTGTCTAGTTTTGACATGGATGTGATGCCGTACTCTATCTACCTTTGTTGGTATGCTGGCCTGGTCATTTTGGCCAATACAGATAATATATTTTTGTCTGATATTACCGATAACCAGCTCCACAAATTTTATAGTGAAACTGGTGACTGTACTTGAGGTCTTGTGAATGTGTGCAGCTAGCACGTGATTTAGGGTAGGCAGTGACAGCATCGAGATTCTAAGTGCTGGATGAGCCAACAGAATCTAATGGCTGATTCGATGCACTCATCTCCGTTTTGCTAGCGGTGTTTAGCTCTGGTGCTGCTATCCTTGAATATTGATTAAAGTCTAAGGCAAAATCAATGCAGCTGATGTCTTGATTTTTAACGATCGTCGGCTGATACGACTTGCTCACGGGATTTTCGGATTGTTTGTGTTGCTTGAAAATGCTAATGAACGCGGCCTGCGTCACAGGTGAACGCCATTTGCTACGGTGCCAAAATCATGCTGCCGGGAGTCCTGCGGTACGAAGACGGCATCGAGGTGAACCAGGAGATCGTTGTGGTTACGACCAAAGGGGAAGCCATTTGCCTCGGTGAGTGACGAGGCCGTGTCGGGGGACAGAGCCAGACAGCCACATGATGACACGATGGCGATAGCATTAGCACTCTGTGCAAAGATGACTGCCCATCTATCACCCTTGTCTGATGGCTGTAGCCCCCAGGCCGCATGACGCGAGATGCTGCTCTGCCTGGGCTTCTGACAGGATTGGCTCTGTACCCCCCACAGTTGCTTGGCGACTGGCAGAAGTGGACATGTGTTTTAACCCCTTGTTTTAACTCCTCCCCCTCCCCGCAGCGATTGCCCTGATGACGACCGCGGTGATCTCCACATGTGACCACGGCGTGGTGGCCAAGATCAAGAGAGTCATCATGGAGAGAGACACCTATCCCCGCAAGTGGGGCTTGGGGCCCAAGGTGGGCTTTGACATTCGTCCCCCCGGCACTTGTCATCCATCTTCGACTGCCGATTTTGTATGTGATCTCTTCCCCTCCGCCCCCCTCAGGCCACCCAGAAGAAGATGATGATCCAGAAGGGCCTGCTAGACAAACATGGGAAGCCGAACGACAGCACGCCCTCGGAATGGAAGCAAGGCTATGTGGACTACAGGTACCGCCCCCGCCAAATGTCCTAAATGCCCCCGTGTATCAATTTGATCGGCCTTCTGACCGGCTTTTCTGCACGCTTGCAGCTCGCCGAAGTCAGCGGCGGTCGACTCGATCGGCTTGGTGGGACCGGCGGCCAAGGTAAGGATGGCGGTGACCTGGAACGGAACACCTAGGGGAGAGGTTTCAGAGCTCAGAAGTTACGGGCTGAAATACTGGCATGAAAGATTTGGGTGGGGGGGGTTGCAGCAGGCAGTTATCCCTTCACCTGCCTGCTTGTGGCTTTGGAGGGAGTCAGCCTGCCAGATCAATGTGGACCCCCTGGTGCTTTTTGGCTTGTTTGCCGTAACATGCCATCCACCGGCGTCCACCACACCAGCTTCCTGTTTCGCTGGTTCTCCTGTACTGCAGTTTAGTGTTTTTCAACGCTCTTTATCAGTGACTGCCTCGAGGGCATCTTGCCACTTGTGGTTGTGGCGCGCCGCCTCTGTGCTGCGCTTGCGGGCATCACTGTGAGAGATTCTGAAACTGGTCCCTTTCGCCGCTTTCAGCGGAAGCGTGAGGCTAGCAGCAGCGATGGCGGATGTCCGGAGGGCGCCTCACCCCCCAAGGCCGACGGTGAGGCGAAGAAGGAGAAGAAGAAGAAAAAGAAGGAAAAAAAGCTGAAGCTGTCGGAGGCAGCAGACGACGAGCCAGTACCAGAGCCGGCTCCTGAGGTAGGCGGGGCTTAGAGCCTCATCCAATCAGACGCTCCCTGGGGTGTTTACTTCAGCAGTCGGTTATCCCACCAGTGCCTTCGCTCGTGGTTCTGGTGGGAGTTAGGCTGCAACATTAGCGTTGGCGCCAGCACTTGGGTGTGTGACTCCGGCTCACCCCTGAAACTGGTGCCCCCTACAGGTGCTTCCTGGTTGGCAAAAGGTGACCCCTAGGGGGCAGTATTGTTCCGGCTAACTTTTTTTTTTTTTTTGGGATTCGTAGGCTGAAGAGAGCGCAAAGAAGAAAAAGAAGAAGAAGAAACAGAAGGATGAGGCAGTGGAGTCTGAGTGATGTCACGGCTTGGCTTCTGTCTGTGTGCGAGGCTCCCGCCGTGCGTGTGCCGTGTAAAACGTGGGCGGTCCGTACCAACAGCGACCCCCCCCCCCCCCCCCCCCCCGGGGGGGGGCGGGGGGGGGGGGACGGGGGCCACCCCCCCAGGGGGGAAAGACATTGACGGGGCAAGCCCACCCCGACCCGCGGC
>JAODJX010000066.1:2222623-2232926 GCA_026776945.1 Isichthys henryi
TTGCCCATAGGTGTGTATGAGTGAGTGAATGGTGTGTGAGTGTGCCCTGCGATGGGCTGGCCCCCCATCCTGGGTTGCTCCCTGCCTCATACCCATTGCTTCCGGGATAGGCTCCAGACTCCCCGCGACCCAGAAAAATAAGCGATTTGGAAAATGGATGGATGGATGGATGTGAAGGTAATTCTAAACTTCTAGGTTTAGAGTTTTCCGGGTAGCCCAGTAAAAACCTATACAAAACATTCGGATGCAAAAAACTAATGTGTACATGTCAAAAAGTACCTGATAATCAACCTTATTCAGCCTAACTATTTGTAGTATTTAGGTGAAGTATCCGCTGAAAGAACCATATTGTCTTTGATCCCATTTTTTCACAAACAATGTTTTGTATCTATTTAATGCATGGGACATGGGGGTGATGCTTGCGTCTCTCTGCAATGTCTGCCCTGTTTATGTCTGCCCTGTTTATGTCTGCCCTGTTTCCCACTTAAACTCATCCAGAGGGTTCAGGATGGGCCTGTTTCAGCTCTTTACTTCGCAGTCTGGGTTTTGCTTAATACAGAGACTCGCCAAGCTAGCGCACGTTGATGAGTCACCCGTGAATTGTTTGGAGTGATTAGCGTTCGGTGACAAGGAAAATTAATGGAATGGGAAAGGTAAGATGGGCGGTGACCTGCTGTAGGGAGGGGCTGGATTAGCATTTAGCAATGGTGATGGGTGGTGGTGGTGGTGGGGCGGGGGTGTTGTTAGTCTCTGAAGTGTCTCTTAAGAGCGTGATATGTGTAGACCCCACTGCTGTTAGTTCAGTATGGGGTAAAGATTTGTTCTGTTATTGCATTTTTAGCAAGTTAGCTGGACTGTGGCATAACAAGGCTCCTGAAACGGTCTACAAAGAGGAAGACTTCCTCTGGTTATCGGATGGCGTGACCGAGAGTGGAGGAAAACATGAGGCAGGTGCTATATAGAGTCTGGTTAATCATTGACGGCCAGGCCGCCAGGGCTGCGCCCTCTCCATGAGAAAAATATCTTAGCTTATTATAGGTACTCATCGGCTTACAGTCTGTACACATTAGGCATATGGTTTGATGGTTATGAACCGTTTCTGGAATCAGACTGCCAGGTGCCTGACAAGCCCTGCTGGTGGCGATATCGCTCTCCATCGCCCTACTGCGGAGAAGCACCCTGAGGCCTCAA
The DNA here is from genome assembly GCA_026776945.1 of Isichthys henryi. Lineage (NCBI taxonomy): Eukaryota > Metazoa > Chordata > Actinopteri > Osteoglossiformes > Mormyridae > Isichthys > Isichthys henryi. The sequence continues at coordinate 2,223,815 of JAODJX010000066.1, forward strand.
TGCAATTCACCACAAGCAGCCACAAACATACAGGTTGACCTATGGGCAATAAGGGCGTTTCCCCCACCCCAGACAAACTGGGGAATGTCATGGGGCCACATGATGCTAGGGAATGACAACAGTGACGACACGGTCGAAGCAAAAGCCTTTACGAGGCATCACTGGTCTCCAGCCATTTGTGGGTTCCAGATCCCTTTTGTGTGCCAGTATTCAAAATCAAAGACAATCTGAGGGGGGTTAAAAAAAAAAAAAAGATGTCAAGGACATGCCCGTGCATCCTGCAAAGCCGGCGTCATTGTTTGTCACTGTGTCCCAGAATTGTGGTTGCCATGGAAATATTCTGACTTCCATTTTTATCCCCAGTATTGGCACAAAGAGAACTTTTAATAACTGAATTTCTCCCAAAACACACAGCTACACGTGCACACGCACACACATACATACACAAAAACACAATGTTTCCCGATGCTTTTTAGTAAACATTGACAGGTGACTCCACGGCTGCCGAGATGGCAGTATGTCAGCCTGGTCACATGACACCTGTGATGTTTCCAGCACATAAATCATCCTTTGCTGGCCTCAACTCACCGCGGTCTTGTGCAGAAGGCGTGACACGTCTAAGGTGAAAAATGAGACGATAATGGGGACAAACCGTCTGTTTCCTGGGCCAAAAGAATTCCAGCTGAAATCCCACACGACAGCGAAAATTCAAATTGTTTCATAATAATTGAGCTTTTTTTTTTTCAGTCCGGTATCCATTGTCCGTCCCTCTCGGTGCTGTGTAGGCTCCAAGATAAGTTTCTTTCTCTTACAACTGCTCACCAACAAGAGATAAATGTGGTAAAGCCCATTTAAACAGGTTCCTGTGACCCTATTGTACTGGACAAACAGGGTCACCTCATTCCGGAATGACACTTCAAAATAATTTAAAACCATATCACCTGAAATGTTCCATTCCGGAACCCTGTGTTTTTCCCTAAATTGCATGCCAAATTTCAGTGGCTCATTTGCATTTACTTGACATGATTTACGATCCTTAGTTCTGAATTGTGGCAGGATTCGAATGAGTAATATATTGGTAGAGCTGCTACAAGCGTGCAGAAGGTATCTTAAGGACTGTCTCCCAGAGGCAGACATTTCAGGTGCAGAAAGTAAAAATCCAGACCAGGATTTTGTTTCAACCAACCAGTTGAGTTCTCTGTCACTGTGACTCTTTATGCTCAACTAGTTGGGAGCAACTGCTCCTTGGCAGACATTGGTTCAACCGCGGCAGTAGCTTGGCCACAGAGGAAGACTCTTGATGAAGAACTGGTCTGGCGTTATGCTGGACCTACTCTGGTGAGCAGATGTTTTGACCAAAAGTGCCAGAAGGAACGTGCTTGGAAAAAAAAAAAATCAAGGCCAGTTCCTAACTAGGCGTTGGAGCCACCCTAGTGGGGCAGGTGGATCTCCAAAGAAGCGGTGGAAAGACAAACTTCTTGTATCTTCTTGTGGCACTCTGGGAATGGGCTTACTGTAGCATAACAGCAGAATACTGGTTGCGTGAGTCTCCGCTGGAATCTCCTAATCTCACCGCACAAGAGATCTCAATGCTCTGCCACAGATTTGACTCCGAATTGCACCCCTTTTGTACGCAATCAGCTTCTTTTCGATATATTTTTTCTCAGACCCAACAATTCGATTTCTGCCTGGTACGCAGAGATGCATTCCGTATCGCTCAACCTGTGGATCAAGTTGTCCTTCATGTGCTGTCTTGGTTCTAAGCACAAGTAGGTTAACCAGAACTGTGTGACCGGTAAGGTTTCTTGCACCTCCCATCCCCAGAGTGAGGCTATGTGGTTTTTCCTCCTGCAATGCAGGCCTGGGCCAACAGAGTGAGCTGTGGGCCTTCAGATCGGCAGCTGGGGGCTGGGTGGAGGCCTTGGTGGCCAAGGCTTTCGGAGGCAGGAGACAGAAGCGACGCGTGGCATGCCTCCCTCCTTCCTCGCCAATATGGCTCCTCGTTCTTCTTTACTCCGCGTTTTGCTTTTGGTTTACATCAGCGTCCGTCGGGCAGAGGGGTGGCCGTCTGCGAAGGAGTTCTCCAGGATCGAGGTTTCCTTCCCAGCACGGTGGTCATTCAGCAAGCATCACAATCAATTAACAAACGACAGGTCTTCTTTGTTTCGATTCAAAGGGCCTCCTTACCAGAAGGAAAAAAAACAACAACAACGTATGTTCCAAAAAAGCGTCTTTATAAGAGCAGAGCTGTAAAAAATGAATGAATCAGCTTTTCTGTACAGGTGGTTGGGATAAAACAGACCCTTAATATTTCCTAAAACAGCACTTATTCTGATCTCCTCCATGTTTTCCTGAGCCCTGGTCAAAAAAAATAAAAATAAATAGACAATCCAGTATGTGTAGAATGTTTATTTTAATGTTATGTTAGTCTTAATGTTTGATCAGTGCTACAAGTTTTATCCTAATTATAATGCACACTCTCCCCCATAATATTGCATTACAAGCAAAGATTTATTTGGCAAATTCCATAAAAAGCGATTACCAGACTGTACATAGTGATACTGACGACCCAGCCAGTATGAACCTTTTACAGCATCCTGTGTCTTACTATTATTTTGACTTCATCAGAGCGAGGCAATAAAAGATGAGTATTGAATCTCTATTAAGTCTAAAAAAACACCCTTAACCTTCTTGAAATGGCTTCCTGGTGGCCATGATAGTACTAAACACATCATCTTGATTGGATATGTATTGCAATTTGATAGTGTGTTATTTGGACGTCCTCCGAAAACAGGCACAACAGCATCACTGTTCTTGTTGAATTTTAATATAACCTCTCATTAATGCCACTGCCATAATGTTTTTGGGGTCGTCTACGAGGAACACCGTAAACTTGTGATACTTTCTGAACACGTGTATGAATCGGTATCCTCTCTGTGGTCGTCAGGGCTGTACTGAGGCCTGTCATGGTCAACCCTGAGCTGTGGGTGGGTGGGGCGGGGGGGTTGTTTCTGATTGTAATAGCCCCTATTACATGCTGCAGGTAGGGCCCCAACAATGACTTTAGTCCATGGGCACCCACCTACATAAATTCAGCCCCAGTTGCCTGTTTTCTGATGCGTACGTTCGACAGTTATCAGCTGCAGGCCCGTGCTAATACAGGATCTGAGTATTTGATATGTTTACAAGGACCACAGGATGCCGTGCCAGGGAAAGGGGAGGGTGTGTTTTGAGGCCGTACTTCACCGGCGATGGTATCCACATGCTTCAAGCCCCCAAGAGTTCTTTCTTCGCTGGGGACTGGAAGGAAAGGCAGCGTGAGCGCTGATGGCGTCCTGGTTCATACCTCGCCGTTCTACTTAAACTAACCCCTTCCGCATGTAGCATAAAAAACACAGGAAAAGGCAGTCAGGAAGCTCTCTGAGATCTAAACCCGAACTAACAGTGACGGGATGTGATCATGTCTGATCTCCCAGTGTCGTAAATAAAGTGTCATTCCGTTGTATCTATTTTTTTAATCCTTTCGTGTGGATTTCAGGTTCACTGCAGTCTATTTCTGAGATTCTATCAAAGGGACTCCCACCAGGTCACCCAAATATACGGCCTAACCCTTTTTTTACACAGAGAAAACCTTGAACTGCTTCCAAACCGGATCAGACTGGTCACAGAAAGGGCTCAAGGATGTGGAAAAACATCGCACATTTCAGAAAAGATTTTCTTGGCTTCTTTATTCAGAATAAAAGATATGAAAAGGGGGTATTTCCTTATTGATAAGTCAGCCTTATAGTCAAATTAAAATGCATAACAAGACAATGTTTTTCTTTAACTTTTTTTCTTTTTAAACGAATGATTGAGGCACGCCAGACCAGTTGCTATATCATTCCAATTACCCAGCAGTTCCTGAGACAAAAAAGTATCAAATGGAAAATGGAGCAGGAGGTGAAGACAGAGAATGGCTCGGAATTACAGTGGCATAAGAATTCTTCCATTTTATTGTTTTCTGCAAAAACTCTTATTTACCATTTGGGGACTAAATGTTCCTAGCACTCAAACCCAGATATGAAATATAAATATTAGTCCTCAAAAGGCAAATAAAGACAGTGTTGTCGTCCTTGACTATGTAAGACTTTATTTGTAAAAACGTAGGTGGTTTCATTATAACCCTTTTTCATACCACATAACACATCTTGTATTAGTAAAAAACACAGTTTGCTCAAACACATAGAAAAGCCGACAGACACCGTTACATTAATTGGTACCGACGAAAAAAGTAAGGAAATACAATACTATACAAATGCTGAATTCATCTCATACCGAAAAGAAAACACCTCAATAAGTAACTAAACCATGGACTGAAGTAACAAATGCAAATGAAATCAATACAGTACCAAACAAATGTCTACTCCAAGACAAGATGCAAACAGAAATGTCGTCTACCAAGTAGAAAATTATATTACAGTCACTATACGTACAAAAGGGAACAGAAAACAAAATAAAAATTAAATAAACTTATGAGTTGGTAGGACCAAAGGAAATTGGTTTTGCCAAATTATTTTGTTACTTAATATGTTGCTAGTATATATATGTATACATACATATACATGTATTAATATGTAGTTTTTTTTCCCTTTAAGTGCTGGTGTCACAAATAGCAGAAACGCGTTGACAGCTCTTTCAAGTGGAAGGCTTCTGATGCTGTAAAACCTTCTAAGGGAATGGGGTCGTTATCGCCTCGCCTAATTCCTGTGATGAAATCGGACTGTATTGTGCGTGTGTTATAATTAAATTAAACCATTTACTCTCTATTGCAACACGGCTCATCTGGCGGAAACAAAAACCAACTTTGTCAAGAAAAATAATAATAAAAAAAAGTCTCTCTCATTACTCAGGGTTCAGGTGGCAGCGATTTCTCAAATGAGGCTGATGACATCGAGCAAAAAACTGAAGCAAACCCGTACTCCATTGCAGCTAGTCCCCGATGCGCTTATTAATAAGATTCCATAATATAACCGCGTGTCTCTAATATGGTTTCAACACAAAATGCATTTACTGTTAATCTCCAGCGTCTAGAAACGTCAACAGCGATTTACTTCAGTCATCGCACAGAGATTGCGCGTCTTCTCATTTAATGACCGGAAGTGACCGGATCTGACCGATTTACAAAAATAAACTGTTTGAAACGAAAGACATGCAACGAAACCAAAACAAACAAGCAAACAAAAAAAATCTAAAATAATAAAATTAAAAAGAAACGTTTTTTTCTTCCTCTTTTCCTTTTTAGAAACTCTGTTTGCAGAATTGCGTCAGTGCTGCAAAAGCCTCATGCTTTTAGCAGTGAAGCTGGCTGCTATTACGTACTGCCCTGTATTGATCATGCAATAAGAAATATTAAGTGAAAGATATGCTATTTACAGCTCGGTTCACTAGTAATTACACATATACACAATAGGCGAGAAAAGTTCACATTGATGTCAGTACCACGGCTGGGTACTGCGCCTGCTCTCCGAACATGGTTCGCGCCGGTCGAGTGAGCTGTGGCCTGGGGGGACGGGACGGGAAAGCGGGCACACGTCGGGCTGAGTCTCACTCGCAGCTTCCCCGGCCCGGTTTACCAGCGACCGGCCGGTTTTCTGTGAAAACTCGCCTGTGCGCCCTACTCTGCACAGCGCCGCTGCGGACACCATCCGCAGACCAGCGGCTCCGAAGACCCACAGTCTTGGTGAGTTCACCTCTACGCGTTTTGTCTTAGTGGTAAAAAAAAAATACCTGCGTGTTGTAAGAGCACAAAACTAATGTATTTTTCACAGTATAAGCTCATTTTGGTCATTACATTGTCACTGTGCCGATAGTTTTGTGGGGGAGGCTAGGTTTCCAGTCCTAAAAAAGGACCCTTCATGATCACGTAGGCTGAAGAAAACCGAACCAGAAACAAAGATAACTTAAAAATAAAACAAACAAACAAACAAACAAAAAAACGTTCAATTCATTGACCCACAAATACAGTTACATCACTGAAAGGAAACAGTAGGCCATACTCATTTTAAGTGTTTTAACATCATCAAAAAGCACGCTATAAACTCCACAAAACCCAACATAAATATATTTCCCACAAGTTTAAAAATAGTATAATGACAAAAAAGTAGGGTAGTGGTAATGTTACACAAACACAAGTGTATTTCATGAAATTACCTCAAATACGCCGCTGTTAAGTATGGGACATGGAACCATAATGTTGTGAATGTGTGGTGAGGTGTAAATAAGTGCAACATGGTTCATTTAGGGTATGTTTAGGGTTATTGGAGGCCAAGATGAATAATATTAAATTAAGTTTATCAGTAATACCATCTTGGCTCTTGACCAGTTTTTTCATGCCAGTATTTTTGCATCGTCCAGTTAAGAAGGCTAGTCTCACAAAATCCCATGCACTGTTCATCAGACAGTAAACCGTAAATGGTTCACTGCAAAGCAGTATGAAAAGGCGATATTAAAGCAGGACAAGCTTGTGACCAGTAGTCATTTACACATCCACATATGTTGTGCACTTTTAGCACGTAATGTGGTATCGTGGCGCTTTTTAAGTGTTCACTGTAAGGCCCGATTTGAAATTCTGTCAGCCATTTTCCACAACTGCTCCAGCCCTCCAGTTCCTCACTGGTATCTGACCATGGCACCAATCAACACCGAAGATCACGCTAATGCTGCTGTCCGCTTTCCTCATTCCACCCATCCGCTCGAGGGAGGGGCAGGGGATTTTAGAGGCGGAAAGGCAATGGTATCCATAATTGGCTGTTTCGTTGCTATGGCTGCGTTAGCATGACTGTATTAGGAGCCTTATCACATAATGGCACATGATTCTGTAGCTGTAGAGGTGGACAGGGGGCCCTGCGAGTTGACTACTGTTAGATGACTCTGTGACTCTGCTATCGAACAATATATCTGGGAGACAAATGTCATTAAACAGCAACTAGATAGATTCCACCCTCTGGTTTTCATCCATCTCAGTCCAACCAAGTCAATTTATCTTCTAAAATACAGCATATATATATGCCGTGTTAATTAGTTTGTCGATAACTTTTCACTTATCTTGCTAGACATGTCTTAATTATGGGTTATTTACCACTTTAACTATGGTAGTGACTTATAGTACTTGAGTCTACAAATGTTGAACACTAACACATCTAAAACATCTCAGAATGGAGACTGTGAAGAGCGTCGATTGGGCTTCAGCAACATTGTCTTTCTTAAAAGGCAAACGGTGGCTCGTGACCTCACGTCACTGAATTCGGGTGGACGTCGGTTCCATTGTGCGTTAAAGTATTTCTTGTTTTTATAACCACCAAGCTATGAATGCTGGCTGTTTACAGTGGCACAATGAAAAATGATTGTGATTTTCGCTTGGCCGAATGCAGTGTAGACCAAGCTAACCTTTTTAAACAGAAATCTCTGAGTGCTAATTTCATCACCAACAGAATATGTTTATCTGTATTTTGTGAACTCAATCTGCTCTTCCCATTTCTTTTAAAATCTTACTGTAACAGAGGGTTACACACACCTCATTCTTCACTGTGCAGTTCAGACATTGAAAGATAATTTAATCATGGCGGAATGAACAAACAGCAAAGCCTCTCATCCTTAAAATGGCTGCACCATGATTAATATGTCTGAAATCTTCTCATCCTCTGCGTAAGGCGTGTTTTAAACTGGGCAACTTCAACATCAGTGCATACTGGGATTTAACTTCAGAATGAATTTCCACAGTGTTTCCTAGAACATTTTAGTCTGAAACGGTGGCATGTTTCACAGAGTGAGTTTGTGATTTACCGCACGCCCTTTTCCTTGGCGAAAGTTTCCGTGAGCTCTGTGATTTAACGCCTTAAATTGGACTATCAGCGGCACAATCCGGGATGCCCCGTCTGCTGGCCGACTCTCCCGTCCTTCCCGGCTCTGAATGGTCTGCCAGAAATGCATCGCAATGAAACGGTATTGCAGGATTTCCTGTAGTGCATGCCGTGCTTGACTTGGGCAAAGAAAGTATGCATAGATACCGCGTTTGTACGGTGAGGGTTTCCAGGTTAAGGAATAAGCTGCTGTTTAATGGATCGGAAGGCAAAACTGAATGCTAACTTACTGCATTGAAACAAAACATGACACATTTACTTAGAGGCTACGAAAGAGTATATAACAGGAAAGTTCATGTCTTTCTCTAATTATGCTCTAAAAATGATCTCCCACTTGAGCATGGCTCACTATTTTCCATAGGACTTATCGATTGTGTGGGATGGAATCAGTACAGCTCAGTGTTTGATCTATAACCCATGATTAACAAGCCTACTCTGGAGAATGATTCTTAAACTACCTGTTGCCTGTCAAAGACAGGGTTGTATGACAATATTAGTTAATAGCTCTGGAATTCTGATCCAATGACCTGCTGACCTGCAGCGTCCCACATGGGACGTAACGAAAACAAACGGAAAGAGAAAGTCTCCACTGAGTAGCGTAGGACTTATGTTTTGCATGTAATATCTTTCGGTATTAAGGCAACGTTTAAGCAATGTCCTGTTTTCGGTGTAGTTAATTTCGAGCTAGGTACTGTAGATGCTGAGAAAAGTATTTTTCAAAAAAAAAAATTCTTTTTTTGTTTATACATCTTATATTTACAAGGCTGTGGTAGATTACCACAAGATGCGCATGACTCAGGTTGGCGCCACTAAACTTTCACACGTTTCTTCAACCGCAAAACCATTTACAGTGATTCGATAGAAGCAGCTGGGGGAAGAGGTTTGAGGAGCGGTGGCTGGTAAAGATTAGCTATGAGCGAGTATCACGATTCTCCCTGATTTTGATTCGAATTACCTCATTCAGGCCATGTGGTTTTCACGGTGCTCCGAAAGCGAAAGGCGACCCTCCTGTTGTCCCCCTTCATTTCATTTTCCCAGGGGTGGAGGAGATACAGAGCTGGCCTATCACATTTCCTTCCAATTACCTCCCCCCCCCCCCCCCCCCCCCCGACGAAAAAAAGGGGCACCCACCCAAAAAAACACCAGCCCCCACCGGGGGGGGGGGGGGGGCCCCAAAAAAGTGTTGTTTACAGAAAAACAAAAAAACTATTTTG
>JAODJX010000066.1:2233026-2245192 GCA_026776945.1 Isichthys henryi
CTGCCTTAACTACGTGGGCTATCACATTTCGTGACCATTACCACCCCCCCCCCCCCCCCCAGGTTGCCTACACCGGTTCCCCCAGCATGTCTCACCAGTGCCCCAGGAGGGGCGGGGAGGGGCACAGAAGTTTAGTGGATTTGACCTATCATCAACCTTTCGTTGAGGACCATGGCAGGCCCACCCTGTGGTGTCCCAGTGTCCTTCCAAAGACTACTTATCCCTCGGTTCCACCAGACAACCCCCCCAAAACTCACTCACACCTTCCAAGCCTCCATTTTTGCTGCTGCACCAACATCCCACCGTGTAGCGCTTACATGATTTTCGCTACAGTTCCAATTCAGTGACATGATTATGGGTGAATGTCTTAAATGCGGCCTCTTTGCTGTTCACGTATCGGACGTTTACAAACTGTCTTCATATATCATGTTGCAGATTGAATTTAATGGTGTTGCATTAACGCCACAGAAATGGCTTAATCTTACGTTGTTTTTTTTCCTTGCTTTTTTGGAGTGCAAGAGCACACTGAGGCACCATGAAATTGACTGTGGATCTTTGCACCATATGAGGCAGACCAGCACGGAAACTGCTCTGAGTACAGGCCATCGTTCCCCGTAATGGAATCACACCAAAGTCTGAGGCCTGGGCCAAGGAAAGATGATAGATGGAAAGGATTTTTTACAAGCCATTACGGTTGTTAATGTCAGCTAATGGCTTCTGTTGCACGTCTTGTTCATCCTGCTACAGGGCTTATCTGTCTCCTGATTATTACCACATTGTTTTGACTCTCCAATTTGTTCCGAAAAGAGTAGTAGAGGTGGACAACAGTGCATGAGGTGATAAGAGTTGGGAGGGTAGCTGGGGATCGGGGTTCTACAACTGACCTCCGTGACCTACAGACCACCTTACGAAACCATGACAGACCAGCTCCGGAAACCTCTATTATACTTCAGACAGGCACCTTTCCACAAAACTCCATCATCAAGGCATTGACACTACAGTAATGCTATAAGTAACTGCCATTCACACTATGCATTGATATGTCAATTTATATTTAAAACAGAAAACAACAATGATGATATCCCCTTTTTAATACACAATATTTTTTATACATCTTTATACGGCTGATGGGAAAAAAAATAGCTTTGAATCCAAGCGATAACTGATTGAGAAGTTCCTTGCAAGTACTGACAGAACACAAAGCTGGATATGAGGTGGGTGATTATTTACAAAACACATGGAGCACTGAGAACCAATTTGAAATAAGGGATACATTTACAAACCAACCATGTCATATGTGATACTGAATGAAGGAATCTACAGTATATGTTAATTTGTCAAATAATCAAGATGAATAAAGCCTACTGGTGCCCCATTACCTAATTATTCACTAACTACAGAGCTTGTGGAGGTGAAGGCTCCCAAAACACAGTTTTCAAGACCAAGTAACAATGATTATAATCATAATAAAAAATACTCCAATAACTTGCTCGAAAAAACATTATGGTAAGAAAGAAATCAACGCTTCTGCCCCAACCGTGGGCTGAAAAAACGTGGCGATTAAAACCTCGAAATGACCACGAGATGTCGACCGCGGGGCAGGGCTGATGTCCGAGAAAGGAACGATGTCGCTCGGAAACCGAGGAACAGCGAGCTCTCCGAAAGCGGTTACTGTACAGAGTAGGAACCTGGGAATCCCGCAGATTTCTCCATGGGAACAGGAAAAGCAGGCAGTTGGGGGGTTTTCTCTTGAGTAACACGCCTCCTTTTGCTTCGCAAACTGCCATGGGAACGCAGATTATGGTGTGTATCGATAACAAGCCAATGAGTCTCTCTGAACTGTCCTCTTTTTTTTTGTTTGTTTTTTTTTTTTTTTTTGTTTTTTAACGATGTTTCTTTTTCTTTTAGCAAAAATATCATGCAGTCTTGAGTCCAAATCCGCTTAGGGATTTGAGGTGTTTTTGTTTGTTTGCTTGTTTCAGAAGGAACGTAAATTCAAAGGCCTGAAATGTTTCTCTCCTTTTTTTTTTTTTAAACATTCGAGTCATTCTATTAATACTTTTTACATCAGAAAAGTCTTTTAGATTTACACGCATGTGTATATATAAATATAATATGTATAAATATGCATATACATATATAGGAATTAGTATATGTATATACATATTTTCCAATCGTATCAAAGCCAATTTAATGTGCTCTCAAAATATGGCCCATGTTTCCTAAACTGATGCACATCAATTCACATAGTATAACCAGTAGATTAGGTTAAAGAATCCAAAAGTAATGGGAAAAATGACCCGGGACCATTTGTCAATGGTGCTGACGTCAGAAAGGTTTGGGATTTTCAACTTCAGCTTTGACGACCGCCTCCGGAGCCTACAGTTAGCCCGGTTCCGCATGGCGCCGCGGTCGAGCGAGTGGTGGCCGAACCCGTCCCGGGAGGTTACCGGCTTCCGGAACTGCACGCCGGAGCTGTCGAAGGACATGACGGAGTTCCTCGAGTCGCTGACGCTGCTCCCCAGGTCGGAGTGCATCACCTCATTGTTCATCTCCAGCGTCGTCAGGAGGATGTTCCCGTACGCATCCACCTAGAGTGGCGACACGGAGAAGAGCATCTCAGCTGCGCAGCCGCGGGCTTCCGTCGCAGCAGAATCACTCAGCACCCTCGACTTAAGTCTGTTTCATGGTTTCAGTCCGATGTGAATGCGATGATGACATGAACAGAAATGGCACATGGCTAGATGCTATGCTAAAAATACCAGCGTGAGAGTCTAGTTATCACTCACAAGACCAAAAGGTCTTCTTACGTATGTTCAACTCCTAAGTCATAAAGCATAATTGCTGGAAAACAGGTTTAACAAGATGCTACTACAGGGTGACCTTTGCACTCATCCACGCTCAGCGGTCAGTCGGCTAGTATGACATCTAAAGGAATGTACCCCAACTTTTCTTTGTTCCTCGAGATACAGATTCCTTCGTTGTGTATATGACCTGAGGGTGTTGGTTTGAAACGCTGAAATGGAGTCCTTGCGATGTCAAAAAGAAAAGTGAAGAGAACATTAAAACGTCCAGATTACAGCGACAACAAAGCATATTCTCCAAATATATACTATGCATAAACATGACAATAACCCGTAAGGAGTTCCACAGAAGCATGGCACGTCAGATTTCAGTATGCAAGGCGGAAAGCGTAAGTAAGCGGTAACCTGGTAATGCTCACATAACACTTGTACAGCTTCAGCACAGCATGAAGAGATAGTTAAATGGGGAAAAACTACAATCAATTGAATTAAATGTTACTATTCGAGGAAAGTGATGGATGATGTTTTTGAAGCACACACTATGTCTTCCAGCACGTCGAACCTTAGGTCCCTGGGAGTCTACATCTGTTGCACGTGAGGATCCATATTAACACATCCCTTGAGATTGCTACGCGTGATCCAGCTTAAAACTCAAACATTTAAGAGTGGAGTCGGGCACGTGCGCATGTGAAATGCTACTGGGCGAGGTGGGGGGATGCACAGACACAAACCTGGTCTCTCATGCGCTTCTCCTCGTAGCGCTGACGCTCATTGTTGGCTTTGTTGAGCCTCTCGTTGACCTTCTTCTGCTGTTGGGGCCCCCGGCCAAAGAACACATAGTTTACAAAGGCATATTCAAGCAGGGCCAGAAACACAAACACAAAGCAGCCCATGAGGTAGACGTCGATGGCTTTGACATAGGGGATCTTTGGGAGGGTCTCTCGTAGGTGGGTGTTGATGGTTGTCATGGTGAGCACCGTCGTAACACCTGCCATTGGCAGAAAGGCAAAAACCATTAGCAAGAGGGCACATGAGATACATATGATCAGTGTGCCAGTCAAGGTCAAATAATTATGAAATGAGCCTGAAGACATCTTCTAGATCGACTTCCGTCTGTACATAGCATTGAGCGGCCTACATTTCGTATACAGCTCTGGGAAAAATTAAAAGACTACGTTATTTAAAAAAAATCTGCATTTTTAAATCCTAGTATAATCCCGATGCTGCTGGCAGAAGGCTACAGTGAACGACAGGTTGCTTCCAGGCTCAAAGTTTCTAAGACAGCAGTAGACAAGAACAAGGTGAAACAGGACACACCGAGAATGACCAAAACCCAGCCAGGTAGAGGGCGGAAGCAACTTTCTAATGCCAAAGATTACAGTCGACTTATCCTGCAGTGCGTCATAAATCTGAGGACGACCTCAAGTGACCTTCAAAAAGAATGGGAAACATTAAGTGGTGTGGAGTGCACCGCTAGGACAATTTATAACAGGCTCCAAGAAGCAGGATTGAAGTCCCATAAAGGAAGAAGCCCTTCATGAATGAGAAGCAGGGAAGAGCCAGGCAAAAAAAAATGTATATTTTAAACCTGCGCATACCCATAAATTAAGAAATGAGTGAAACTTTTTTTGCTGTGGTCTCTTAATTTTTTTCCGGAGCTGTATGTTGCCAACCTCTAAAGCTTAGCGTCCAGCAGCAGGAGTGAGTGACTGACATGTCTCTGAGCTTTGTAGAAATCCAGCCAACAGTCCCCGGTCCCTTGAGGCTGCTCTGGGACCAGAGTCGCACCAAACATCGTGGTGGGAAGGTGACTTGAAATATCCCTCTTTAGCATCCTGTCCTTTCCCAGTGCAGCCAACTCACCCAGGGCCACCCGAGCAGCAGAGGCATCGTAATTGATCCAGAAGGAGACCCAGGAGAGGATGGTGATCAGGATAGAAGGCATGTAGGTCTGCAGGATGAAGTAACCAATGTTCCTCTTGATCCTGAAGCTCAGGGAGAGCCGAGGATAAGAGCCTTAAAGATGAACAGGAACGGGGAGAAGAGAGAAACAGAGGCAACGTTAATGGCAGGGAAGGGAAGAAGGAAAGTCTAGTGCTTCATGTATCCATTTCTCCATGTGCTCTAGCAGGCTCCTTCATCTCTTCAGTTCCTTCATTTTAAGGAACAGGTTCGATTTCCGATTGAACGCGGCGCAGACTTGCAAGCATAGCAGCCTTTTCAGTTCCCTGGTGCTTTCTCTCTTTTTCCTCAGTGCGGGGAGATCGGCAGCATTTGTCCCGCTGCGGGTACCACCGCTGCCCAATACGCTTAAGGGAAGTTGATGCATCCTGATCTCGGCTCTCCGTCGCCTGCCTGCTTTTTAATTTTAGAGCAAGTCTCCTCTGACACGTGCCATGCGAAACTGACTGAGTAGATGGGGCGTGGCTCACGTTGACCGGCTCCATCTCTGATCTGAACAATCTTCTAAAGGTACTGTGATCAGCAAGTGATCAAAGAGTTTCCCTGAAGCAGAATGTAGGTGTGCCATCGTTTCTCCATGAAGCCTTACCTGTGGTGAACCTGACCTCCCTCGATACCAGGTGCAACTCAACGATGGAGAACTGAGGCAGCTCCAACTTGTCCACACCTGTCACTGCGTTGTCCCCACCTTGCCAGAAGAACACAATGTCGTCTGTTGTGTATCCATCTGTGAAGAAGAGGACAACGGTTAGGTGACTGGACTTGGCTTACAATTGCTTACAATCAGAAGCTACTTTGGGAAAACTGGATGGATTAGCGACAACTTTGAAGAGACTGGACAAATGTGATGCTGCTTCGGCGAGATCATACCGATCATATTCTTGTTTAGAGAGATTAGACCAGTCAGATGCTGCTTTGGGGGATCATACCAACTGAATCCTGCTTCAGGGAGATTAGTGCAATTGGATGCTGCTTCAGACAGATTGGACCAATCAGATGCTGCTTTGAGGAAGTCAGACTCACCGCATGCTGCTTTCGGGAGAGCGTACCAATCAAATGCTTTTTGAAGGAGATTAGACCAGCCGGGTGCTGCTTTGAGTTAGATTGGACCAATTAGATGAAACAGTTGCTAGTTGTGGAATGTAGTTGGACCAGTCAGGTGAAGCTTTGGGGACACGTGAAACCGCTGGGCTCTATATTGCAGTCCTTCTTGGAAGTGTGACACCATAACTGAATTATAATTCCACTCCCTTACTGCCCTCCTCTCCCTGGGAATTTCATTTCCTTAACATTGAGGCTCCTGCTATATTTCACACTTTAATTACCACCCTGCCACCCCCCCCTCCCACTTGTGCAAGCATCCCACTGGGGGTTGTACAGTTTCCCAGGCTGGGATCCATCCGTTTTTAATCATTTTCTCAATCATGTCTCTGAAAGACTTAAAAATTGTTTTTTTTTTTTTGCTACACTTGTTGTAGCGGCTAGCAGTATTCTTAGAGTAGGGTAATTGGTTAGTTGGTAAGGATGCAAGGACTTATTTCCGGCTGGGTGTAATTATCCAGAATCCTTTCTCAGGCTCTGTTGTTCTTGCGTTTTGTGTTCCTAACCCCGCATGATTTTATTGCATTTTTAAAAAAACTGTTTTCTTGTTGACAGGAGAGGAATGAAAAAGCTGTGAGTACAGAGGTAATCTTTTACGGGAAGTAATCCAAGTGAATTTCTAGAAATGCGTTCTTAGGATTGGCAGTAGTAATTGTGTTTAATAAGTCTGACACTTTAGCCAGGTGCAACCAAAAAAATCTCTATCTTGAAGTATTATGTGGTACAACAGTACAGTGGCCAATTAACAAAGCTTTTAACCCTTTCAACTCTATCCATTTCCTGTCCCTCTGATTTTAGGCTTATTACATGGTATGTACATGAGTCAGCCACATACGCTGTATGTTTTGGTAACTTGCATGTTGTTATATATATATATATATATATATATATATATATATACACACACACACACACACACACACACACACACGCACCTTTATAACATCTGAAAGAAACTGAAATCGAAAAGCACCGTTTAGTTTATGATCCGTTGCATAAACAGAGAGAGAGAGTTTTAGAGTCTAATGCTGAATGTTTATCGTTTTTCCGCCTATATACGCTGTGATTGGTAAAGTGAAATTTGCTAAGGAAACAGTGACTCTACATTTTAGCCTCAGACAACAAACCATCGCTGTAACACGTCATTATGTTTACATGTGGGAGGTGTGACAGTTATATGATGTTTGCGTTCGGTTTCAACTGTTTTGACGGAGCTCAACATCAAACACACACACACACACTTTTGTGAATGAATATTATGAGAATATTTAGAAATTGTATTCCTGATAAATACAATGCTGCACTTTGTTATTTCTATCAGAACTCCAGCCCGTTTTTGAGTCTTTTTCTATCCCTTTATTTTTAGACTTATAATATATTAATTATAAAATAAATATTTTTTCCCCCAAGGGCGGCGTAGTGGTGCAGTGGTTAGCACTGTTGCCTCGCACCTCTGGGACCAGGATTCGAGTCTCTGGCTGGGTTCTGTGTGCATGGAGTTTGCATGTTCTCCCCATGTCGTCATGGGGTTTCCTCCGGGTACTCCGGTTTCCCCCCACAGTCCAAAAACATGCTGAGGCTACTTGGAGTTACTAAATTGCCCACAGGTGCGATGGGTTGGCCCCCCATCCTGGGTTTTTCCCTGCCTCGTGCCCGTAGCTTCCGGGATAGGCTCCGGACCCCCCGCGACCCAGAAGGATAAGTGGTTTGGAAAATGGATGGATGGAAAAATCAATGCATATTGTGTTTTTTGGGTTCTAAGGGTTAAGGGTGTTCTGCAATAACTTTTCTCCAAAAGCCATTATAAATAATTGCCCTCCATCCAGAGCAGGGGTGCCCAATCTTATCCGCAAAGGGCCGGTCTGTATGCAGGTTTTTGGGATAACCTTTAGGTCAGCTGTTCAAACCCAGGTGTGAGGACTCTTCAGCCAATCAGCCCTCTAATTATTAATCTAATTAGGGAGTTGCAACGAAAACCGGCATACCCAATAGCCCTTTCCTGTTCCAGAATCTGTGGTCAGGTGACCCCTGTTGTTTTTGCCGCAACGGTTTTCTTTTCTCTGTCTTGTGAAATTTGTTGTGCATAGAAAAAAAAGTTACAGTCTAATTCGACCAGCAGGATTTCAGGGTATTAGGGTTAGAGTGGGAGATTTAGACTGCAGCCCCCAGTATACATAATGAAAAGTAGGCAAGAAAAAAAAACACACATAAAACAACAACTAAATAGATTTTTAATCAGATCAGCTCTCTTTGGCAGTATAAGGTGAAATGTTCCCTTTTATCTTTTAGAAGTCCCTGGGGGCGGAGCTTATGGCAGAAATGTTGGGCAGTCCAGCAGAACCCGCCAAAGACAGACAGATGGATGGATGGATGATACTGTGTTAATCCTGAAGAAAATATAGGCAGCCAGTAGCTCGAAAAACACGATGATAGAGACAATAATGAAGACGGATATAGGATAAAACATAAGGATTGCAGATGCAGGAGGTGTGTGTGAGTTGTGATGTAAGCAGAGCGCATGCCGGATGCCTGCAATGAGCTCCAGAGACAGACAGCTGGACCCCAGTGCAGATAGCAAGTGGATGGGCATCTTCCATCTTGCCAGCCATGTGGGGGTGTATACAGGGGTGTGGTCACAGGGGCACTGACCTTAGCCAAAAGCTGATTGGCCACCTTTTATGTCACTCAGTGCTTCAAAGTATAGGGCTTGCCCCTCAATATGAATTATAGCCCCTCTTATGCCCCTCCCCCCTCACCTTAAAAAATCTTAGAATCGCAGCTGCAAGTATGCAGATTTACAGCTTGCACGGCGGAAAAATGGGTCGTGATATCATGTCCTGCTGTGTCAGAAGTGACCTTTAGTATGTTGCCATTCTGGGTTTCATCTGATATAGCCATTCAGCGGCTGTTCCATAACACATAGCCGGTTAATAAATCATCACGGTCTGATTACATACGGAAAGGTTACTCAGACACGTGTATTAAATGGCGCCGTCCAACAAAGCTCCATTCTATTCTCAGATTAATTCTATAAAATGCTGATATAAACTTGTTTATGTTTGTACAGGATTTCTTTGTATATTTTGTGCACTTGCAATCATATAACACTTTTTGCTGGTCTCTTGAAAATATCTCTGAAAAACAGAAACACTGTCTCTTTGTATCATTGTTGGAAGGACAGTCAATAAAACAACTAAAAGTTACTCTCTAGTTGGTTATAATTTTTCTTTTTACCAGACTTATAATTTTAGGTATTTTATACGACGGAGCAACTCAATTCAGGACCCCGCTTAAGGGTGCAAGAGCAGGACCCCTAATGGAATGCCAATTAGCAAACCTCAGGGTAAATGTGCTCGTATCCCATGCTACCTCATGCACCTCTAGCGACTGCTGACGCCGTAGCCTGCATTGTCAAGGTGGCTATGTAATGCTATTATGGGAGGTTGGTACTAATCCAGCTATGTAAATACGCGGCGCACATCTTCTGTATGAAAGTGCATGAGGGTGCCTTCCTGTGACATTGTGACACGGCGAACGTGGTCCCACACACACCTTCGAGATCCAATAACCCTACAGTCCCTATCCTCGCTCCCGACCGTAAATGGCTAAATGTGATGAAAAGAATCCCTTGAGCCAGATAAAGCTTGTCATGTGACCATCTAAGATTGCGAGTGAATTCAAAGTTACTATAAAAATTAATAACTGGCATCCCACGTGACTGCCTGGTGCACACTCCCGGCCTGCAGCTAACCTTCACCAGGAGATGCAGTCCGAAGATGGACGGATCGATAATTAATACATCTGCTGCTCATTATCATTGCTATTGTTTTTGAGACAATACAATGCATTTTCGCCCTTGTTTTTAGCACTGGCTATTTGCTAAGGATCTGTAGTCGATGTCCAGATTGAGTACGGTGCTACACTCTGCCTTATGGGTGCTAATGACTCACATCGATTCATTAGAGGAAACAGATATTCATAAATGATGGTGGGTGGGTCATATGTGCGTTCCCCCACTCACTAATTATGTATATTACGTTTAGCGGCTATTCCGCACCTAGCATTTAGCAAGCGGTGCCGCCGAAAGACCTAACCTCCTTAGTCACGAGGCCTTCCTAATTAATGTTAATGCTAATGAACAATTACCGTTTGTATTCCCAGGCGGGCATCATACGAGGCATCGCCTTACTGGATCTTACGGGACCTCTCTGCAACTTCATCACTTTTAAATGTATTTCTTTTCGCTGACATTTTGCACCCGTTTACGTTATTCTCCGGCCTCCTCTGGGGCGTTTTCTGACATGTGACCTTCGGTGGTGAAGTTGAGATAGTTAGTGAGACTCCAGAAGCGCCTGTTTTATTTGCTCGTAAGTAAACACCGCTGCGATTCCCCGACACGATATCAAAAAAAAAAAAAAAAATAGAAATCATTAGGTGCCCGCGTGTTTAACTCGCTCTCAGTGGCGCCAGCGAGCGAAACCCGAAGACATAAAAGGAATGGATTCTCTTTGATTTGTGGCCAGCTGACGGCAGCTCTGCACATGCCAGTTTGCCATCCTGGCGCTTTTTAAAATGGATGCTGGGACGTTTGGCGAAATGGCAGGGAGACGACGGCGCCTCCCTGGAAAATGGGCCCGGGCCGGGTTCTACCTACAGCTCTCAATCTCCAGGGTGCAGTTCTGCTCATCGAGGGGGTATCTTCTCAAGTCCATCATGCAGGCCGCCGTCGTGGTTATCCTGAGAGGGAGAAGAAGGGGGGGTGGGGGCGCCGTTACCATGGTAACCTTTGGGGAAACGGCAGCTTAGCCTTGACTGTGTCGTGCACGCCCGGTAATGAGTAATGCTTAGTGTCCGCTTGTCATGCTTGGGAAAAGGGAAGGATGAAAAAATGCAATTGTTTGGTAGGCGAGTGATGAATACAGCATGTCGGAAGACAGCCCCCCCTCCTTTATTTTGGGGGGGGGGTTTGTACACTAGCTGGTTTACAGCACGATGAGTCTTTGTCTCTCTGCTCAGTCCCTGGTCTAGATTTCGCCCTACGCCAAGAGTGTCGGGCCCCTCACAGGCGGCGTCTCACTCCCAGTGTGGCAAACTGCAGCTGGACCTGATCTGCTAACACATTTCTCCTCCTGCCGAGTCTCCCGGATTTAAGTGGTAGCTGATCGGCAGAGACACAGTCACGTACCGGGTCACCGTTCACGTTAAAGAGACCCGGGAGGGAAGGGTGGCAGGTGAGACAGGATCCTGACGGAGGTGATCAATATCGCGGTTTCTCTGCTGCCATGACGATTAAGTGTATCATGGGCTGTGACGCGCCCTGGCGATAGCTCAAAGCTTGGCAATTTCACTATCAAAGGAAAGGACTGTGATCAGCTTGCTGGTAGCATTCGGGTTCTAACTCTTGGCATAGATCCTTTCCTTCAAAAGGTATTTTATCTATCGGTGACACTTGACTTAAAGATGTATACTACATTAATGATACATTCATAATGCATTATAATGCATTCATAAAGCATTATAAACAGGGCTATAGCTATTTATAAAAATGCTTAACACATTACAGCCAAGCTGATTACGCATTATGAATGCTCTGTGAAGCTGTCATCTAAAATGCACTATAGATACCTTCACAATGCATTATAATGGTCAGTATAAGAATTAAGGATGCTTTGATCTACATTATAAAGGTATTTGTAGTGCATTATAGATGAGAGCTTCACAAAGAGTTCATAGTGCACAATGAACTTGGCAATAATGTGTTATGTCTTTATATAAATATTTATAGCCATGTTTATAATACTTTATGAATGCATCATAATGCATTATGAAGGTATTATACTAGACTACTTTAAGTAAAGTGTTACCTAGCTACCGAGTCAGTCATGACCGCAAGTGTTTGTTTCACTGAAACCAAGGGTTGCTTTCTGCAGATAGTTTAATGGGAAAAATTTGGATTAAAAGACGCTTTGAAAAGCACAAAAATGCCTAATAGTTTGTCCTAAGTGCAGAAGTAAACATCCTCACAACTAATAACATGAATATAGTGTAAATGAATGCTGTCTGCTTGGAAAAATACTAGGGCAGTTTCAATGTACCCTTAATTTAGGAGGTACTGAATGGACTGGCCCCCACACGTCAAGGGTTCACTAATCCCCTTTAATCCTCTGACTCCTCTTTTTACACAGAAGGCAATTTCATCCTTGGGGGGGGGGGGGGGGGGGCCAAAAATTGAAACCGGACGAACACCACCGGGAGAAAAGTGGTTTTAAATTTTAATTAAAAATTTTCCAAAATAAAAT
>JAODJX010000066.1:2245292-2264960 GCA_026776945.1 Isichthys henryi
CCCCCCCCCCCCCCCCCCCCCCCCCCCCCCCCCCCCCCCCCCCCCCCCCCCCCCCGGCCCCCCCCCCCCCCCCAACGTGAGAACCGGACTCTCAGCAGCTGGAGAGACTTGGTGTTCATGTGTAATTCACATTTTGCCTAAGTAACTTATAGTGCCACGAAGAATCGAGCTGTACCGCAAACTGATGGTATTCCACTGTAAATTATCCAAGCCGTAACCATGTTGTCAGGGCCCAGCTCACTGCGAAAAGCATGACCAAACCGTGCTGGTTGCATCATTACCATCTGATTGGTCAAAATGCATGGGGATACTGCTGTTCTGCATCGAGATGCATGGATTATCTGAAGGAAAAAGGGGCGTATTCTTTATATTATTATTAGTAGAATCACACATTGTGATGTATTGATGCATTCCCAAATTTGGAAATTTCCAACCTCCTACTTAAAAGAATACTATAGAACAGCTAAACGGAATGGATTCGTAATGCAAATTTACGCACGCGAATGCTAATTCCGCAAGCGTTTCATGCTAACATAACATAGTGATTTTCACAGACGTGCTAGCGGATATTTCCACATTGTAAATCATGATGTACACCGTGTGAACGGTAAATAAGCATCCCTTTGGTTTTATGTCACTGGTGCTCTCCAAAACTGGCAACGCCTTTAACAAGCTGTACCGGGGAACCGGAGGTTTTCCATCGTAAATAATGTGAACCGTACCCTCACTGACATGGCCCTGCGGCTTCCTTGAGCACGGTTCCAAAGCGAGCTGGAACTGCGCTGTAACTAGTCTCTCTCTGTGGTGAGGCTCGGGTATGGCTTGGTTCCTGTATACCAGTGGAAAAGCGCCATTTTAGGGAAAACAGTGAGTGTATTTAAAAATACCCGTATTTACAGATATGGAGATACACTAGACATACTTCACCCAGTACCAAGAGCTAGCAGGATACAAATAATTAAGTAATCAAGAAGTCAGCATTTTCAGTGATGATGAATCAGAAAAAGTGTATTAATAATCACTTTCCTTACAGTTTAATATACAACAGAGACAATAACCAGAGACAAATGGCATTTAAAAAAAGATCTTCTAGACACAAAATGATTATTGATGCTCACTTACTACAGTTAATACGTTTCCTCAGTACTCTCATAACTCAGCATTATCAGCATCACATAATAACACAAATCATTTGCTTTTTCATTTAACTGTAACACGATTACTGGACCTTCACTGCAACTTTTTACACCAACTTCAGATTTTAAACTGGCACAATGACGGCTCACTGGCTCTTGTTTTCTCCCGCAGTCCAACAACATCCATTCATGCATTTTCTGAAACTTCTATTGCGGGTCATGGGGGGTCCGGAACCCAGCATGCACACGTGTGGGCAATTTGGCCCAAAAACATGTAGCATGGTTAATTGATGTCTCTAACTCTGATATGGTATATGCATCCTGTGATGGACTGGTGTCCTGTTTTGGGTGTGCCCTCGTTCTGTGCTGCCTAGGACAGCTTACTTCCCTGGCCAGGACCTTGGACAGAAGACGGATGTATGTAAAATTACAGGTACTGTACTCCACTTAAAAATAACCGCTTACTCTAAATCGGCCTTGTCATCAGTGTGAGTGGTTATCATCCTCGGTCATGTTGGGCTGCAGGTTTGGTAAGTTACGCTAAACTTCAGAGATGACGTATCATTTACAGCCTCTACCCTGGTGTGAAATTAAGGTGTTAAAGAAAGCACAGCTGAACACGAATGGTTCATCCTGAAGTGATAGACTCCCCAGTGATGTCGGTTAATTACATTAGCAATGTTAAATCCCAGCAAGTTCTGGAAGGTCTGGCTCCTCTCTGTAAGTGATAATGTGCTCCATGTTGTGGACTGTAGAGCGCCCCGCGCCTACACTATGATGCGTTTTGGGGGTGGGCGTCATTTTCAGGCTACCTGCTAGGGCAGCACATTTAGTAATTACTTCTATGTTCACGCTGTTCATATCAACACCTCAACTGAGTGGGAGTGTCCTGGTAAGAGGCCCATGCAGATGAAAATGGAACCGAATGTAGTATTAGCATGTCTGTTAACGTGCCTCCTTTTTCCGTGCTCTCGTATTACCCTTCTCGGGTTAATTGGCTAGGTTAATCACTATGGGGCCATTTTCTCCCGGCTGACATCCCTTGCCAGCCAAAGTGAATGGGATACCGTTTTGCTGATCCCTTCTTCTTACGATGTTTAGTACAGCTGGTGACACTCGCTCTCTTCCTGTTCACACCCCTGCCTACTCGCTCCATTTTCGCACCGCAGACCACAAGGGGTGACCTAAGCTCGAGGAATTCGGCCACCGGCTTGTGGAGCTCCGATGGGCTGAGCGAGGGCCCCTTGTGGTGATTGGTCCAGATATTCTGGCCACGTGCAGAGATTGGTCAAAATATTGTGGCCCCACGTGGTGTTTGGTCAAGATTCTGTGGCCCTGTGTAGTGACACAAGATACTTGTTTTTGGCTAGTTCATTGCCACATTGAAGTGTTAACCATGCAAAGACACCATTTTTGAATGACTCTGCTTGGTCTCTTCACATCTCAAAGGACCATATGGGACCGGGAATGGCGTAATGCAATGTTTACGCGTCTGATCGACGATTGAAGTCTGCCTTTGTGGATCAGCAGGTATTGCTAGAACTTTGTCCATTTGGAGGCCGAGATCTTGCATGTTCTCTCCGTGTTTTCCAGAGTTTTCTTTGGGTACCCACAGTTCTCTTCCCGGAGTACAAACACAATTGCTCTAAAAACAGGAATGTGTGTGAGACAGAGTGTTTGTGTGCTTACTGATGGACTGCTATCATGTCTCAACCTGTTATGTCTCATTTTCTATCACAAACCTTTGATCTCTACCCTATGAGGATAAGTGGACATGATAGATGGATAGACTTTGCCTCTTAATTAGTTAAAAAAAATATATCAGCATTGTCAATAGCCTGTATAACAAGCGATCTGTTAAGAGCTTTAGTCTGCCTTTGCTGAAGTCATAGAAAGTCTGTCTGAAAGGCACCTGGCTAACAGCTAAGCTAACCATACATGCCACAGAACCATCAGTCCTGTGCAGTGTTGTTGTTATAGTTTATTTTTGTGTTGTTTTCAATTTTCATTTGGAATGTTTAGTTTTAGTATAGTTTTCAGTGTGTTTTTAATAGTTTAATGGGATATTTCGTTTTAGTTTTTATTTATTTTAGTTTAGGTTTAAGTAGATTTATTTCTAGGGATAGACTGAAAGTTATGGAGATATTTTATGTATCTTTAGAAAATCCAGCATGAATACTCACATAAAGTGTACGTTATGTACTCAAAATGGGCAAAACACTGTTCCGGGTATAAATGGCCATCTAAATGCAGGATTACGTTTACTTGAGTGATTTCCATTAAGGAGGAAAAATGAACAAATCATTACAAAATCATTTTTAAAAACAACACAGAAGTATTTGAAATTTTATTTCCAATAGTTTTGGAAGCAATATTTAGAGTTTTTATTTAGTCGTAATTTTTAATTTTATTTTCATGCCCTGTTTTATTTCTGTTTACAGAAAACGTATTCTCATAGATTTAGTTTCCACTTTCGTTAGCGATAATAGCCCTGTTCCTGCGTCCTTCAGGAAAATAAGCCACGTGCTGATTCTGGCCACAAAATGTCGTACTCTTGATTTGCGTGAGCCGGCAAGACCCGCTGAGACGTGGAAGCCGCCCAGACGCTGCTTCTGAGTAGCACAGGCTAATTCATCTTTCGCTAATTTGCACCCCCCCTCCCCCCCTTCGCATCGTAATTTCGCAAAGTCCACATTAAGTACGACGCCTTGGGCTCTGTTCAGTGGAAAAACGGCTTGGCTGATGTCGATATTTCGGGCATGCAGACGCTTGCGATCGCCAAATGTGGGCCTTAGCCTTAGCATCCGTGCCCTTAGCTCTCAACATAAATAGATGCTTTAGACCAGCATATTTGTATTTCTTTTTCTTTATCGCAGGTCCCCTCCCTCCCCCCACTCCACTCCCTTTTCAGTCTTTCACACTTCCTGTTGCAGCCGTGCGCCCTCTAAACATCGAGCTACTTGAGTTCGCAGCCCATTATCTCAGAGCGACGCGTTTGACGGCTACACGGCGATGCACGGCCGCTGCTATGGAAACTTCAAAACGAGCGGGTCACGAGAAAAATATACTCGCACTCGAGACGGTGTGTTTATTAAGAAATGATTATCCTTTTTTCCTCACCCTCCGTGGCACGAATCGTATGATAACTAGGCAAACAGGAGCCCGACAAAAGCAGAAGCCTTAGCGGGGTGCAGATCTTTCCCTAGCAACCATTTTGTGCCTCATGTACAGCATTTTAGTGTCTTGTCACGGGCACATGGAAGCCCAAGCAGGAGGGTGCACCATTTACCGGACATTAGCAGGCTCTCGGGCTAGTTCCAGAGATCTGTTTGCCGTCTAGCTGTGATTTTATTACCACTGCGCACCAGCCTCTAGCTTTAGAAGGAACTCCCAGCACAGCACCTTGTCTTTGGTGCGCTTGAACGTGGCTGTTCTTTACTGGAGCCATCACAACCCAGCCAGATCTCCGGTGCCATTACTCATATTAAAGAAAAAGACTTTCAGTAGTAACACAAATGCAGTGATTTCCCCCCCCCCCCCACAGGGAGCAGCTGGAACATCAGTGGGGAATTTGTGCCTTGTGGTCTTTCTGGACAAATTCCGGAAGGATCTCAGTAGTTCTGTTGCCTGGTAGCCTGATCACTGGGGGGGGGAAAGGGACTCAAACTATTCGATCTTTTTGGCTACTTCCTCAGCATCCAGTAAGTCCTGCTCCAACACCACCTCACACTTGTTTCTGGTCACTCATTTGAAGTCCACGCCCAGCAACAAGTTCAGGTACGTTGGCTTCTTGATAGCTGTGATGTATTATCTGCCTCGTTTACGTCACACCGGACAAAAGTGCACGACAAACAAATAAATAGACAAATAAACAAATAAATGCAAATGTGAATGTAAACCTCTGGCTTCGAGAGTTGTATGCCGCTGACCTGGACAGATCACTGGGGAAATGTTCATTAATACACTGCTACAAAATTCTTTTCTGCAGCGCTTATGGAAAGCAGTACAGCATCACTTGGTCTAACAGGAAAACAAAGCCAGTTAAATACATTTTTATATAAGCCTCCCTCTGGACCCATTTCTCTTTTCTTTTTTTTTTCCCACCCCAGGCCTTGTTTCAAAGCAAATAATTACGAAAAGATACCATCATCTGTAAGGCCACTATGAACAGAAGCCATTTGGAGATTCTGTGGTGCTCCGTCTCTGCAGAACACTTAATGAAGTTTATGGATGTTACACCAGGGACTTATCATCCTAAAAGCTGTTTATGACTGCATGCCTCTTTGCTATTTCAGTGCTTGCTGTCTCTTCTCCTTGTGACTGCCTGTCTGACACCTTGGAGGGTCCTTCCTAGCTGTCCTTGCAGGGATACCTGCAGACCCTCTCCTCCAACATGGGGATGAGATCTGATCTCCAGCGCCTCCACCTCACAGGAGGTGCAGCTTAGCATTACGTCTATAAAGCCTTGTCGATTTAATTAGATCTTCACGGCTGGACTGTCATCAGTCTCGACCCCGCAGCTTGGACGAACTCCAGTGCATTATGGCATCCACATCGTTCATTCAGCCGGGGTCGAGAAGCCCTCTATACATTAAAGCTGCAGGAATAATATACTGTACGCCATAACTTTGCTTTTAATTATGGGAAAAGATAAACATCGGTGCGACATGCGCAAGAAGGAAGAAGCGGAGTCTGGCAGCTTCTGGAAAATGTCAATAGCTGCACGCCGTCTTGTTTCTGCAAGAAGGTCCATAAATTAGGTCTAGCTGCCCACGCAAGCATCGCTAGAGAGAAAGATGATTTTCTGTACGATGCTCAAAATGGCAAAGATATGGCGTATGTTCAATACGTCAAGTTCACAATATTAATGCCTGCCTCCCATCACAGCTCATACAGTCATTATCAACAGATGTCCAAGGAACTTGGCTTCTTCTCGGGGATATCGCCGGATTTGTTTTTATCTGCAATTGTGAAGCTTGCGATCACTGTAAAAGGTGTTCCTGTCTCTTAACTGCACCCTAACTTTAAATCCAAGGGATTTTAACTATGTATATGTGTTGTGGGCCCTGCCCACGACTTAAGTGTTGATGACAGGAAAATAAGATCCCGGTAGAGGATGAACACAAATGAAATCAAATCCGTCTCAGCATTTGATATTGGACAACTGGAATAATGGATCTTATAGTTTCCTGATATATTTACCATGAGGGGAGAAGTTTTTACGAGAAGTTTTTAAGGACCTTACTGACGAGTCATTGCCGTTTGTGTTTTTGTACTGAAAATTTGTTTTCCACAATTTTCCTCCCGGTGTCATGAAGACGCCCACCTGAGTCCGTAGAGGACCGTGCCGTCAGGATGCAGCCGGATCATGCGGTTCTTCACCGTCACCCCGTGCAGGAAGGACTTCTTGTCGTTGAGAAAGTAGGTGTCTGGGAGCCAGAGTTGGTCCGCCACGCGGTTGTCTAGCGTGAGGTTGAGCGCAAGTTCGGCGTACGCCAGCCGCTTGTCCCGCCAGCTTTGCTGGAAATACATGGTGATGGTGTAATCCTGGCAAAGGGAGGGAGCAGAATCGGGTGGTCAGCATCCTTTACAGGTCAGTCTTAGGAGGACCGGTCACTCGAGGTACCTCCAATAAGATTCTTGGTCAGCTTGTCCATTAAAAGCTCACCTTTTTACTGTTTTGCACTGAAAACAATATTGTGAATACATGGAAAAAAATGTAGTTATTGAATAAATTACTGTGTTGTGGCTTCTCTGATGGAGATTTAAAAGAATTTGCCTCTTAGACCAAACCATCAGCTCCAGAAATGCTCGACCCAGGAAACTTCAGGTCACAAGACCACACTCTCAGTGATCTACTTCCTGTCCTTGATGTAGCGTTTTATACATTGAAAATGTACTGATTCCCAAACTATATCGGCCTTGATCAGAGTATCTGCCAACCAAGCAATAATGATGATATGCTGATTAACAAAATTCAGTTGCATCTACCTTTTTATTGACATTAGTAGTTTGAACATGAAATCGGTTGCATTAGTCATATGGATCTTGTTCATTATAGATAAAAGGGTGTATGCAGAGGTGGACATTTCAAGTTCAGAAAGTAAAATTTCAAACCAGGATTTTGTTTCAACCAACCAGTTGAGTATAAAGAGTCACAGTCACAGAGTACTCCACTGTTTCATTGAAACAAAATCTTGGCCTGGATTTTTACTTTCTGGACCTGAAATGTCCACGTCTGGGTGTATGAACGCATGCTGATATATTGACACAATGGGGCATTAGCTGGGTTTAACTGAGATGTCTGCCCTCGTTACTTGGCAGGCAGAGACGAAGTGGGGGCATCTTTGCGATGGGCACTCGTGGAGGTGCACGACCTCCACCTGGTATGCCGTCACTCTTTCTGATGCTGTGCTATGGCGTAGCTCCGCCCCTCCATCATACTTCGCTACTTCCAAACTCTAATGGAACGTCTGTCCTGTGAAAACCTCTTAGGAGTCTGGGGATGGATATGGGCTTGGATAGGCGCTCTATCCGCCTCGTTGACCTTAAAGCTCAGAATGTCCTTCTGTCTACAGCGCCCCCTTCCCCCCACCCTGGTGGTCTATATGTGATGTAGAAACACCACTGACTGGAGATCCTTTCTGCTTGCTTATGCTCCTGATGAATGTTTTAATTTGGAGGAATCTCTGTTTGACATGTACCTGCTGTGTGCTCCCAAGACGACTGAAAAGCCTTAACGTTAACCAAAATGAGGAAGATTTATACCATCCTTGTGCTAAACTCAGTAGCCCACTGCAAAGCAAAGCTGGATCAATGTGCCTGGGAATGACAGACAAGGAGGTTAATACATTGGCACAGGGAACTATTTTTTATTTTTATTTAGATATTTCTGAAAAAAAATATCCTGGGAGTAAAACTGGAAGAAAAAAAATGACCACATTTATTGCTTTGTGTAACGATTTATCATGGGATGTCAGAAAAGGTTGCGCTCCGTCCCTAAAAGGAATGGTCTAGTGATATTTCACTCAATCATATTTGGAGCTTTAATACGACACCTGCAATCAATACACATTATTAATATCGCAAGCTGATGCTGTAAGTTATGTCCTTTTGTTTCCGTGCGTGTGGCCGATGATGAAGAGTGCAGATGGTTTATGTAGATGGCCAGGCTGTCATCATGGTCTGGGCTTGGTGATGATCTTGGGGAAAAAGCATGGATATCTGAACACGCAGCAATCCGTTTAGCATTCGGTGCAGGTGCTGCAGCAGCCGGCGAGAGTGTGTCTGCAATTTGACTGCTGTCTGGCTCAGTTAATGCTCACTATGATACCTCTGCCCACCTGCCTTGGTGTGCACAAGTCAATGAGCGGTCTCTATCAGGAGGGAGACTCTGGCCAAATGCCCTAGAACGGTCAAGTCAGTGAACAATCCCCTTTAAAAGGGAGACTCTGTCTGGTTGCCCTAAAACAGAGAAGTCAATGAGCGATCCCCATCAGGAGGGAGACTCTGCCCAAATGCCCTAGAACGGTCAAGTCAATGAGCGATCCCCATCAGGAGGGAGACTCTGCCCAAATGCCCTAGAACGGTCAAGTCCATGAGCGATCCCCATTACGAGGGAGACTCTGCCTAAATGCCCTAGAACGGTCAAGTCAATGAACGATCCCCATCAGGATGGAGAGCCTGCTCAAATGCCCTAGAACGGTCAAGTCAATGAGTGATCCTCATCAGGAGGGAGACTCTGCCCAAATGCCCTAGAACGGTCAAGTCAATGAGCGATCCTCATCAGGAGGGAGACTCTGCCCAAATGCCCTAGAACGGTCAAGTCCATGAGCGATCCCCATCAGGAAGGAGACTCTGCCCAAATGCCCTAGAACGGTCAAGTCAATGAGCGATCCCCATCAGGAGGGAGACTCTGCCCAAATGCCCTAGAACGGTCAAGTCCATGAGCGATCCCCATTACGAGGGAGACTCTGCCTAAATGCCCTAGAACGGTCAAGTCAATGAACGATCCCCATCAGGATGGAGAGCCTGCTCAAATGCCCTAGAACGGTCAAGTCAATGAGTGATCCTCATCAGGAGGGAGACTCTGCCCAAATGCCCTAGAACGGTCAAGTCAATGAGCGATCCTCATCAGGAGGGAGACTCTGCCCAAATGTCCTAGAACCGTCAAGTCAATGAGCGATCCTCATCAGGAGGGAGACTCTGCCCAAACGTCCTAGACCAGTCAAGTCAATGAGTGATCCCATTCAAGAGGGACACTCTGCCAAAATGTCCTAGACCGGTCAAGTCAATTAGTGGTCCCGTTCAAGAGCGAGACTGCCCAATTGCCCCAAACCAGACAAGTCAATTAACGGTCCACTTCAGGAGGGAGACTCTACCCAAATACATTAGACTAGTTAATTCAATGAGCAAGACCAGACATGATGATGGTCCTCACCAGAAGGGCAACTCAGCTAAGCTGCCCAAAGATCAGGAAAATTGACAGTCCCCATCAGGATGGTGACTCTGTGTGTCTGTGCTGTGCTTCAAGCCCTCAATGGACACTGTACTAAGCTAAAGGGAGAACTCCGTTTACCCTTCACTGGTGCTCTGCTGACCAGCCATGTATGTCTGTACACACTCTGAACAAATGTGTGAGGTACAGCTGTTCTTGTCGGAGTCACTCAGAGCTCCTGCTCTGGGACTCCTGTGAAAGCTCTATCACTCAGACTTCACCCATGACCCGGAATTACACATCCTCGCAAATACTGCATCTCTTATTTCACCGACTTCTTATGAGTCCAGGCACATTTTTTATCAGCAAGTAATCTGACAAAATGGAAGCAGCAGTCAAAATTCTATAGATGCTGACTGGATTCAGTTAATAAGGCTTGCCAGGTCACTGGTACAAAACTCGGATTATATTATTTTAAACAAAGTCATTATTCGTATCTTCTTTTGTTAGCTGTTTGGGGGAAAAGATCTTAGTGGTCATTCAACTGGATATAAAATGACCTACATTTCCTAGGCTATGAAAAGAAAGAATCTTCAGTGTTCCGTTTGAAATCCCTTAATAACATCTGGACACCTGGAATAAGATAAAATTACAAAACGCCAGACGGCAGACCATAAATCTATAACATTACTCGCACTGTTTCCAGAACATGTTGTAAACTGCATGTTGCTATGTCGCACGAATCATCCATCTACTTATTTACTTTGGTATTCAAATTTGTTCCTTGCACTGAATCAGCAGATGGAAATGAAAGATGGTTTTGTTATTTTTTTTGAAGGAGGAATCTCATGAATAGCTTGAAGACTTAGATTATGTACTGTTCTGCTCAGGATTCCATGTAACCTTCTTACGATCTGATTCAGCGTTTTCTATTCTTAATGGTTCAGATGTTCTGGGAAACAAAAATAAAAACAAGATATTGTACGGAATATGCGGTGTCGTCAAAAATGGCAGCAGTACTGGGGAATTCTGCAATAACGCCGCAATTAATAAATCAAAGAGCCACAACACAAAAAGGGCACAAGCTATGCCATTTAGGCATATTGGATAATAATGATTTCAATTTATAAAATAATGATAAAAATAGCATCCATGTTCCAAAACTCTGGATTAAATCCCCTGCCATGATTCCGGTGGAAAAGCTGTGAATAAAATGGATCTTGTGGCGTATCCAGTCTGGTCGAGTTAGCAAGATCCGACAGCGTACTGGATAAGAGAGGGAGGGTGGAGAGAGGAGCAAGCCGAGGCTTCTTCTGAGACACCAGACCCGCGGTTACACTCAAAGACCTACATACAATGCCTCCAATTAAAGCAGCTCCGCATTAATTGAAAATGAACTATTGAGATCAGTATTGTAATTATGATTAGTAGCCATTTTTTAGGAGTCTGACAATAATTAGTTTTATATCAAAATTTATTAGGCTGCTTTACTATAATGTTATGTAATGTTGGTTAGATAAACAGTGGAGGTTTTACTTTATATGCGTTAGCTTGGTAATTAGCGTGTTAGCATTCCATTAAGCAGTACTATGCCTAGAGACACAAGCACATGTGATAGAAATAGGTATCTTACATGCATAAACATGTATTAGTAAATGTTTTTGGGACCAGAATCTTGCGTCGCGAAATGTTGTCAAAGCCATTCTGTGTAATAGTTTGTGTTTTGGAGCCAAAATGGAGGGAATAGGTATTTCGCTCTTCCAGTCTGCCGACTTGGATAATTTATAATAAAGCGAGAGATGACATGGTATTATTGACTGAATTGATCCCCAGAGAGTAATTAGGAACCCCCCCCCCTACTCTCCATTTCATCAGAGAAGATGGCGATTTGACTGCGTAGGATATGTATTATGTTTTTGGACATGTCATGTGGACGTGGAGATGCATTCAGATGTCCGTGACATTAACATTTTTAAAGCGGGTCCAGTGGAAAGAGGGCATCTCCCCAAGAACCTGAGAATGGTCTGGGGTGAGAGTGCTGAGCAAATGGATGTCACAGTGGACAGTGGACGGCAACATGGCTACTCCAGTCTGAACAAACATGTTCTGGCTCATGTCTATAAATCCTTCAATTATCTCGAACAGCCAGAGAACAATGCAAGATATTTATTATTACCATGCTTCCGTTGATGGTTTACTGAGGTAATTCACTAATTCTAGTACCTTTCTCAATTTTACTACGTCAGTGTCACTACAGGGATCTCTACCTTGAATATAACAGAGAACAAAATAGTTTGCTTGTATAGTTGTTCTTAAACTATGGTAAAGAGGTTTAATATGCATATTATATGCTATCAAACTCATGTTCATGTTTTGTATGCATAATTCTTTAACATTAATGTTACTTAAAAACTATTTACCTTGCCATGCACGTAGAGAGCTTACTAAAGTAACATATTGTTGAGTTACACTCAAGTATGAATCCAGATATGAAGATCATAGTAGGATAAACGTATACATCTATTTTTTTTTTTATATATCAGTTCTGAAATTCTGTACAAAAGATGTTCTGTGTCCTACACCGAGTATATGTGTATAGTATATGATGCAAGCCCCCTCTACATTATGTAAATATGGTATTGTGGAATTAATCTGAATTAGTTATCTGTTTCCATGGAAATTAAAAGGTTAGCACGTCCTCTACTGAAAACGCCATATTTGGGGGCAGGAATTCTCGGTCTCTTATTGATTGGGCTGGTATTAAATTTAAAGGCAACAACGCAGGTACACCTGCAAAGAAAATGATTTTCCTTCGCACTTTTTTGAAGGCTGTTGAATGACTTACTGTGCTTTTTAGTTCAGAGCTTGCATGGACCGAAGACTGTTTTGCTTACATACTGCTTGTACGTGGAAACCTAAAATATGATGACGGCAATATAATAACAAAAGATAAGCATCTTGAAACGTACATTATACTAAAAGGTCAGCTTTGTTAGCAATCCTGCAATGCCGGGTGTGTAAAATTCTACCAGATCAAAATGATGTGCCTGTTTACTTCCCAACATCATCTGCTGATTTATTACATGACCGGCAGTCACTGACTTATTGTCTCACATGCGACAAACTGCGTTTTTACGGTCTGCCGTTTTCCTGTCTTTGGCCGTGGCTGGTCGGCCACCGTGGAAACCATGGAGACGGCCTTGATCGTCATGCTCACCAGTCTCGAGGCACGCACTGTGAGATCATAACGAAGAGGGAGTGGTCATCAGCTGAAAAGGATGGAAGCCCCGCCCACAGCTATGACGGACAGGAGCCATGCATGAGGGC
This sequence comes from Isichthys henryi, assembly GCA_026776945.1. Taxonomy (NCBI): domain Eukaryota; kingdom Metazoa; phylum Chordata; class Actinopteri; order Osteoglossiformes; family Mormyridae; genus Isichthys; species Isichthys henryi. The sequence continues at coordinate 2,258,193 of JAODJX010000066.1, forward strand.
GCCTCTGAATAGGGAGGGCCTGAACCCGGACCCGATCTGCCTAAAGCTAATGGGTTTATAGGCTATTAAATGTAATGCTGCAGGACACCGTCGTAATGGGTGATGGATGGTCCACCGGTACCCATTTCAGTTAACGTCATTCAGTTTACAATCAATCCATCGAATAACCCAAGGGCGCGCATCGCATTCGAGACATTTCGTGTATACATTTAAAGAAATTTTCTATGCTGCCTAGGCAATGAAGAGGACTGGTCAACTGGGGGGAAAAAAAATCAATTTGCCTTTCTTTTGTCTTTCGACTGCAATTCCTTGCATTTGGAGTGACTTATGGCTTCGGAACGGGAATATTTATAATTAAATCAAAGGAAGGTGCTCGTAAGCCGCCTCCCTTCTGCAGCCGTGGCTCCATAAAATTGCAGGAACGAGTCACTCTCGACGATTCTGCGCGGCGAATGCGCCTCAAATCGTATATTATGTTTCAGTGAATAATAACGGTTGCGAAGGGAAAGGTAATGTACCGGTGATTGATGTGGCCATTGTGATAAACAACAAATTCTATTAAACCGGGCCTGTGTGCGCATGGAATATCTTAAGCGGGGAAACGCTGCACAATTTTGATACAGATTGCACGTTGGCAAAAAGATGAAAAAAACCCAAGTGATGGTAAACGGGATTTCCTGAGCTAGCATTCTGGCTACGGGAATCTGCACTGCCTGAGTCTCGAAGGTCGGGCTATAAGCCGGATCGTGCCTCACATGGTTTTACCCATTGGACATTAGCACTTCCTGGGAAATACGATGGTGAACGACTTCAGTTTGCCGGCCATATAAGTGTTGTACTTATATTTTGTAAGTGTTGCACTCCTGCTAGCCAGTATTCAGCATGGCACATTTATGGTGCAAATAACTTTTGTTGTCATTCCAGGTTGTAACTTTGTGATTAATTAGATGAAAATCCAAATGTTTGATGTTTCCCTGGGGGATGGGGGGGCGTATAGGTGTTGTGCAATGTAGCATATTTCACGTGGGAGCAGAGAGTGAGGACTTGGTGGCATGCTGGAGGTGTGAACTCCACATTCACAGTGTGAACGGCTTTTGTTTCGGCATCTGCTGCCGTCATTATCATTCAGTGAGGATTTCCAGTCCCTTAGGCCACACCCCTTCAGCATGGAGAATGCGGGCACCTGCCCAGTGGCGTGCCGTCATGAAAAGGTTGCCGGTTCTGCGTGGGCGTCGGTCCCCAGTAATACCGACGATGTCAAGATCAGCCCCATTTTATCAAAGGCTGAATTAGGTTTGGGAGGAGACACCAACAAGCGGGACTAAAACCCAACGCAAGAGAACTGTCTATAAATCTTTAACACAAATGTTTATATACCCAAAAATGGCTGCTCTGCCTGTGTTAGTTCTAAATGAAATGTCAGTTGTGTGGTGAATTACATGTGGAGTTTGCATCTTCTCCCTATGTCGTCGTGGGGCACTGTAGTTTCCCCCCATGAGTCCAAGAACATGCTAAGGTGAACTGGAGGTACCAAATTGTCCATAGGTGTTTGTGCGAATGGTGTATCTGCCCTGCTATTGGTTGGTGCCCCAACCTGGGTTATTCCATGCCTTGTGGCTATAGCTTATGGAATAGACTCCCCCCCCCCCCCCAGCCCCTCCACTGCATAGGACAAGCTGGAAAATTAATGGGTGGAAGTCTTTTTACAGCCCTAGTTCGTGTGTCTGGCGTTTCCACGAATTTTTGCTTCTTGTTCGTATTTACATTCTTGACGTCACCAGCCGACCAGTTGCCCGGGTGTGTCTAAAAATTTCCGTGCCTTTTGCTCTCCTCCCAGGTCATCTGAGTGACGCGCGCCTCGCCCGCCTCTCGCCTGCCTCTCGCCCGCCTCTCGCCTATAGTCGCAATGGTGACTTGAGAGATCATGAAATCCGTATTAATGTCAGTGTAGAACCCTGACATCTGCTTCTGTGTGAATGAAATATCTTGCGAGGACATTTTGAATTGAATTCACAACAGCAGCAATTTGCTGTGGACGGTGACCCACGGCCACTAATGCCTTCAGTCATAGGTGTTCGGCTACTGAAGACATTCATCAAAAAGAGCTTGCATATACTTACATATATACATATATGTTGTGCATATACTTACATATTTAGCATGCATTATATATTAGTCAGTGTTTAGCATGTAAATCTGTGTTATAAATGTAAAACAGATCATTTGTAGTGAACAGTATAGCAAAAGAGTATCTAAGTCACCTGATCGTCACTTTGAAGAAAACGTGCCAAGCAAATGTAAATGTAAAGAGTTCACAGTAAAGCTGAAGGTTAGCCAAAAGCTAAAAGTTTCTTGCACATCAGTCAAACTAAATAATCATTTGCTATACATTACTACCACGGTACCATGAGAACTGACATGGGGGATTCCGGAATTTCGATGAAGCCTGCCTTTGTTTGCTAGAGCCTTAGTTAAACATGTCACTTAGGGCCTGCGACGTACTGTATGGCATCAGACGGGATGGCTCAAACGCGTATTCCGTCCCGTATCACGTATATATTTCCATGCTAAACGCGAAGCATATGATGGTCTATTGGTTCCCATGATCCACTTGTGTCCCAGTGGTGACGCTAATGGGATTCCTGTTAAGTTTAACCACCTCCTCTGCCGATGCACTTTAAATGAACTTTTGAAATTAGTCACTGTAAATGTACTCCTAATACCACACATATAAAGAGAAAAGTACAAATTTGCACTAAGAAAAATGTGGCCACATTTCTACCTCCGACTTAATTTACATAGGAAGAAATACTAAACCATTCAGTTGTACGCAGATCACCCAGGCAAAAAATCCGGTTTTGTGATCAGCGAACTCATGGAAAGGTAGGGAACCGACACAGCTGAGCAGATAACACAGAAATCTAGCAATTAATCTTAATCTTTAATCTCTAAACCGATAACTGAAAAATCATCCGAAGAAGAATCCAGCTGCTCACCCCCTACCTTTGAACATTTTTCAGCTGCGTCATAATCGCTTTTCCTGTATCTGTCAGTGTCATGCAGTTTGTCTGCATCATACGCACATTTGACTTTGTACTCTGCTTTGTTTGCTGTAGATTTACCCCCCCCCAGGGAAATCCTGAGCCAGAGCTCCACCCGGCAGAAAACGGAGGCAAACTTAATGTGAGGTGTGGCTGTCGCCTCAAGAAGGTAGCATTATGGGGGCAGATTTAAAACCACACGTAGAAATATGAGTCAGCTTTCCTTATAAACTCTTGCCTTTCGCCATAATTCTCTTAATTTTGACTTAGGTTTTTTTTTTGCGCCCACAATATCTAATGAGGAACCTTGTAGCATGGCAGACGAAGAGCCCCGCAAGCTGAATTCGAGAATTATACTGCTTTGTGATGCATCAGACCGTATGTGTTTGGATAATGTGCCTGGATCTGCATGGCATTGTCCCGATATCTCATCGCAGCTCTGCCGATGGCGGCAGAGCCTGTGATTCACGTCCTTATTGCTTCCAACAGCTTAAACAAACACATTGGCATCTCCCACGTCTTTCTGAGTAGCTGACTGCTCTTTTTAAGGAAAAAGCAGAATGACTGGCCAACACGTCCTACAGCAGCACCCAAAAAAAAAGCAGGAGAGTGTGACTATCGCTACTCATTCACATTAGTCATGTAATCTCGTGTAAAAAATAGAAGGTTTAACGTTTCAGGGAAGGCCTGCTTGGAGATCTGTGATAATTCACACATAGCCAGCAGCCTTGGACCATACCAGCTCAAGCCTCGAGGATAATCTGAAGATGTTTAAGATCCTTAGAAGTCGTATGGTGCTGGGTTGTCAACGTCATGCCTCCCAGTGTCGCCGTGACATCAGTATAAGCACACTGGCCCAGAGGCCACGTCGATTTTTATTTTTTTTTCGTTTGTTGTTTTGTTTCGGTGTTTTTTTTTTTTTTTTTTAGAGTTGCCGATGATGTCATGCTGAGCTGAAATTGCCAGGAGTCTCAGTCCGCGGGTCAAAACAATCTCCACACGTGGGAGCCCGAATGCTTAACGAGTTGGATTGAGGCACCGGCTACATACGTACCATGTTGACTTCTGAGATGGAGTCAATGCTGGCGATGTTGATGCTCATTCCCACGATGACTGGAGGACCTGGTGGAGAACAAGCAGAGCGTTGACACCATCATTTCCCACACTTCCCTCCTGCTACACGTTTCCCAGGCAACACATATTGGAGGACACGCTGCTTCTCTGTGCGAGATGGATGTTATTTTATCACAGTGATGAATTATGAGTCAAATACAAGATATATAAACATTGTCACGTGACCATAAAACCCCAAACTACATTGGAGGATTTCTTACATTTGCAAAATTAACAGGAACAGATCAGGTGCCAAGATTGACTATGACACCCCTGTTACCTGTCATGCCCACCTATAGTATCAGACTGTGGAATCAGTTTCTTATAGGCTGCTATTGCACATGGTGCAGAATCTCTTTTTGTCAGCTGCACGATCTCCTTCTCTTCCAAGACTCATTCCAGCTCCATCCTTCCCGTCAACGAACAGCTGAGGAAACTCGTGGCCCCTCTATCCTGGCCAATGACATTGGATCCTTGCTAATTAAAATCTGTAGAGCTATAAGCTATAGTGATGTAGAGCCAAATTTTAATATCTCTATGATCCTGTACTGGATGAATGGTTGGAAGACAGACACATAGATAAGCCGTATATATCCGTGTTTCGTGGATCGAAGAGACCGGGTTAGCCATAATTGTAAAAATGCCTAAAACCAATCTGAAATGTACGTCATGCATGCAAATATGATATGATTAAATACCTAGAATTGATATTTGGCTCCTTATTGTGAATTAAGTCACCCATATCCAGATCAGTAGCCCAGGAAGGCGTCCAATACTCATTAACCTCAAAGATACAGCAATAAACTGGCGAAGACCTTTGTTCCCATTATAAAGAGCAGTATCACCGTATATATCAAAAAGAAGCCACACCAACAGCAACAATTTGTTTCAATTTTGAGTTGAATATATATAAAATCTAATAAGGGGTCATTGTATGTTAGATAATTCATATAAGTACAATTTGATTATATGAAAAAAATGAATGTTATATTGTGAGGGCCTGATATATAGCAGCTAAAACATCTCTCTACAGGCACACATGTGCTCCTAAGAGTGACGATACACAGGGCAACTTTTTGAGCAATGGTGCTGACAGATGTTGCCCAGGCACTTTCCCATTGATATTGGGCCACAGATTTCTATTTGAAAACCCTTGTTTGGCAGTGGGCAAGTTTTTGCATTCATCGCGATCCAGTTCAGGTGCCCTTTCTCTCACCCGCTCAGAAAGTTGCCCAGTGTATCATCACCTCAACAGCTGTATGCCTTCCAACTGTGGCAGTGAAGTAAATTCTTGGGTCTGTCGACAAGCACTGAAACATAGTCATGACTTCTACAGTCTTACTCAGTTTAAAACTGAATTATTAAGTGATGGCAGAATTTCACTCGTGCCGACGTCGGTGAACCAAAGATGGTTCTTCTGCGATCAAGTATATCCCTAAGCATCATCGGGGTATTCCTGAGAATTCCTGACCAACCTCTATCCCTGGAGATTAGTTTGTCTCTTAATAGACGACGCAGATTTGTTGATATTGGGTTTCGACCAAACATTTCCTGAGAGTTGTAAGTCTTGACACTGGGCGGGTAGGCCTGTAAGAGTTGCTGGAGGGGAAAGCCTGAAATGGTGTTTATGTTCACACACAGACTGGTACCAAACTAGTTTCCATTTGTGGTTAAAATAGTGAAAATGTAGAAGTAACACATGGTGCTGACCCCGCCCCTAAGGGATTTGTGTGCATGGATGGATGGATCCCACTTCATTTGCTACTAGCAAAACTATTTACGGAAACCCTTTAGGACTTGAAATCATTTGCCTGCCTTTCCTGAGCTTTACTCTAATGCAACAGTATCATTTTTGAGGTCATGTGACCAACGCTCAATATCTTGCTCTAGCTAAGGCATCTTGCATCCGCAGCCATACGTCCGCGCGTTAATTTTTACTTGCTTGTACCATCGAAGTCATGCGATAAAAAGGCATCGATGCAAGCTGCGAGTCGCACGCTGGTATTGTGTATAGTTTATAGCATGACCCATTTGCACATTCCAATTCCCTGTAATTCCCCAGCAACAATGACATCTGCCAAATCGACCTACTGAGCAACAACGGCAATTATAATAACGTAGAGGCGAGATGCAGAGCGCTTGCCGGTATAAGGAACACAAGCGACATCTGTAAAGCTTGTGTCGGCAGCTCCTGCCTCAAACTGCTTCAAAGCGCAGTACAGATTGCATCCTCACTCAGGCTCTCTTCAGCAAGCTGATTTCGCTCCGGCTTCAAGATTTATTTGCGTCAGCGGGGCTCACTGTGGGGCTGCTGTGCGACCGGCTGGCAAAAAAACAAGGTTTTTCACGGCCGAATGAATATTTCAAATTTGTTTTTCTTATTGCTTTATGCAAACCTATACTTTTGTATTTGAAATCTGCTTTTTAGATACTGGTTTTCTTAAACCCTGCAGAAGTGCTTATACATCCAGTGTGCTTTTGTGCTTTCAGTTAGGTCTTAAGCATGGAACAGACTTTCTGAAGAACAAAGTATCAGAAACAAATTAGAGGCATTTGTGTTTTCCTCAGAGTTGTCTGTGCTCTTTATTCGTAGCTTTTTGTTGTTTACCTTTGT
>JAODJX010000066.1:2309295-2320427 GCA_026776945.1 Isichthys henryi
GCTCCGGGGCATCACCGCTTACCCCCCAACCCCCCCCCCGGCTACCATTACCGCCCAACATCCCGCACACCCTACACAATCTGAGGCGGGCGGCTTTCCCCCCCCCCCCCCAGAATGCCCCTGGGTGCACTGGGAGTGAGCGAACGTCTCTTTGGCCAGTGGGAAAAAAAACATAATATCGTGTGAACCACAGGGAAACATATGAAACAAACAGGCGGCAAATAAGCGATGAACTCACACGAATGTGGAAGCGTCGTGATGCAAAAATGTGGCCACATTTTCACAAGATACACAACATTATTCATTTCCTCCTCCACAGACCAATTTCCTCACTGACCTCTGCACAGGTAATGACTGGTAACGGGCAGGCCGGCGGTACAGAAAGTCAAGAGAGGATCTTGTACCCCGGAGGGGGGGGTTTTGAGGGCAGATATTGGATGGGGGGGGCGGTAATTTGGAATCTCCATTGTGAGGGTTCCACCTGGGCTATTCAATCTGGATCCGGGCTGCTACTGCTCAGACTCAGAGGAATTGTGGGTAATTTATTGTACTTTCGCTTGTGAATGGGATGGGGTGGGGGGGGCTTCTGTAAGTCATCCCTGAACACTTCACAGGTATCTGCAGGACAGGTGGCCATCAGAAGGTGTGAGGAGTGTCGGAAGTTTCATTAATGGACCCGAACTTCATTCATATACAGCACTTCCAGGACACCCACCTCCCGCCTCTCACGAAGCCAACGACTAGGATGTCACTATGCCCTAAACACAAAGCACAGACGTTAATTCAGTGTAATTGCCATTATGAAAATATTTTCGCTGAGTGCTCGTTAGCAACTCGATGTAGTAAGCTGCAACTAAACCAAAACAAGGACGTGAATAGCAACAAACGCGAAGGCATAATTTCAGAGCAAGGGTGGCCAATCTTATCTGCAGAGGGCCGGTGTGTATGCAAGTTTTCAGGAAAACCTTTAGGTCAGCTGTTCAAACCCAGGTGTGAGGACTCTTCTATCAACCAGTCCTCTAATTATTAATCTAATTAGGGAGTTGCATGGAAGTTTCAGAGACTCTGTCAGAAGAAGTGGTATGAAATTAATGCAACTCCGGCAACTGCTGTTTTGGAGGAGAAAGCCAATGCATCCAAAAATCAAATCCCTCGATAACTCAGTGACTGAGTGATTGACCGGCAAAATTGAATAATTCATTCATTCATTCATTCATTTAGCAGCTTTACAACGTGCGGCTTTGAATAACAGACAGCAACAGTTCACATGCGATCGTTTTTATCGCCCGAAGGAAATGAGGAAGACATCTGGTACTAACAGTGTGTTGCAGAAAGTTTCACGACAAGGTAAAACCCTGCCTTTCGATGTGTGGCGTCGATTTGCTTCACCTTTGCAAAAGATAATTTTTCAATGCCCATGTTCACATGATGTTCTCCCTCGCAATCTCACACCGTGAGGACGAAAGGGCTCTCATTTAATGCTAAAACTAGTAGGAAAATGAAAGCTGACAGTTATCTACTATGAACCCCAAGCCCCACGTTTCTTCCTGATCTGATCTGTGAGAAAAAAAATCACACGCATTATAATGGCGAGCCTTCATTATAAGACAAATCTAGTATATATAAGATGCAAATGGATTTAATTTCTCGGGTCATGTCATGTTGTGATTCATAAGCTACATCACATACTGTGCTTGTTAGAAGGAGATCCCAAAATCTGGCGATGATTGAGAGCAGAGTATCGGCTCGCAGCGTGGGGTTCTTAACCGCCTGAATAGCCCCACCTGCTGGCCGATCTTTAGTTATGCAGGCTTGTCGAAAAATTACCAGCGCACATTGCTCAGCGTGGGCTCCGCCAGACGTTATTCTCCCTCAGTTGTGATTTCATGAGAAGGAAACGCATTGTTTTTCCTGCCAGTTTTCTTTCTCAAAAGCACATACTAATGTTATTTTTTGGCAGAACGCGACCGGATTAATAAAGGGCACTCGGGGATTGGTCTGGAACGTGGCTGCAGAAATTCGGACCTGTCTACCTGTCCAGTACATAACGTTTGTTACAGTCCGCATAAAACTACCGACATAGGAAATTTATACAGGTGGTAATTATAACCCCAGTGGTTTCCGTGTAGGTTTTAGCATTTTCCAGTGTGTAGTCTCCGAAAGGGGGCGTCACACATTGCAAACGTGGGTTGAACACGCGGACGCATGCTGAGGTATTGTTGTGGTGTATATGGTAAAGGGTATGAGATGATTCCGTGCCGTACAACTTTTCTGTTAAATGTAGGCTATTTTTCAAAACTAAGACTAAAATGTTACAAAATTATTAAAATATCAAAAGCGGATTAAGTCAAATTAGGCTATATACAAATATTAAACTAAATTGATACTGCGCCTATAATAGAGAAAACTAAATAAAAGTGTACCGAATGGGAAGTTAGAGCTCGATTGTGTTGTGCCCCCTCCGGGCCTGCAGGGGGAGCCGGGTTTGTGTGGTTATGATCACTGTAGATCCCCTCAGAAACATGTGAGTCTACCTGGAAGTGCTGCCGTTTTGCTGGTTACATAAACTGCTTGTTCACAGAGGAAGAGACTTAGTCATGATGCTCCCCAGATTTAATTCTCAAGCTTTAGTTTGATTGGTGCTCAGTGGTTTTTCATTTATTTATTTATTTTTACAATTTACGATACTAGATTTCATTCTCTTTCTTTGATCTGAACGTTTGCTGGTTCAGTGACTTTTTAATATGAAAACAGAGCAGGTTGCATAATTTTAGCCACTCAGAGCTTCAATATCCAACATGAAGATGGTTAGAGTTAAAATAGGGGCTTCAGGCAGGCTTTTGACCCCATGTTTTCTTGAGAGGAATGGATAAGATCCACTAAGAATGGGTGTGAGAGTTTAAACCAAACAGTTGAGCACTCTGTGCTTATGACACTTAATACTGAACTGGTTGGTTGAATCAAAACCTTGGTCTGGGTTTGTACTTTCTGGACCTGAACTTTCTCCCTCTCTCTGTAATGGATTATATTTGCGAGTAACTTCCCCAACACTGAGGATATTTTAGTAGAGTGAGGGATACATCAGGACATTGATTCTAATGCTATCCAGTACAGATATAAGTACAGTAAATAAGTCAATGCAGCTTTTCCAACCTTACATGCTGTCCGCATACTGAATATACAGTGTAAATACAGTATTGTCCTTGGTTCTGCTCAAGGGAATTTTCACACGGCTGTGCGGAAGCGTGCGTGAGGTTCTATGCGCGTCCCTGCCGACGATGGCATTAAACTCGCGTGATAAACGTGGCGAACGGAATAGGATGGCAAAACGGGCACCGTAGGGCTTTTTCACGGTCCGCCGCGCTGTTTGCCGTGCGCCTTTTCGATGACGATTCGGTTCCAGGCCCCGCTGGGGTCGGGGAGTTTGTGTGTGTGTGTGTGTGTTTGTCGGAAAACGTCACAGAGGCCCCGTGAAATAGAAACGGAATGGAATAGAAATGGAATAGAAATGTGATCCTTCATTCATCCCCATGGGGAAATTGTCTTTCACAAAAGAGGTGAGAGTGAGCTTGGGGGTCATAGCACAGGGTCAACCAGCAAGCATTATTATTATTATTATTATTATTAATTTTCAAGTGTTATTTCTCATCTGTGCAGTTATACACATACAATTTACAGTGAAATGTAAGCCTGAATCACTCCTGAGACTGTGTGTTAGTTTAAATAGGAACACAGACAACTAAAAACTAAAAATATAATGGCTTAATCTAACAAATATATAAATAACAAATAAATGTACACAACTAAACAATATGTACTACAAATGAACAATATTTACTCGTTTTTGTTATCAATAATAATATTAAACTTCAGTTCAATTAATTTTTATTCGTATACTGCATTTTCACAATATTAGATTGTCTCAAAGCTCATCACATTATCCCAGTCCAAAACCCCCAGTGAGCAAGCTGGAGTAGACAGTGGCAAGGAAAAACTCCCTTGGGAGGACCTAGACCCAAAGGGGGAGCCCATCCTCCAGGGGAGAGCAGAGGAAGCTCTAACCCTAACCAGACTGAAAGGGGAGCCCATCCTCCAGGGGACAGCAGAGGAAGCCCTAACCCTAACCAGACTCAAAGGGGGAGCCCATCCTCCAGGGGGCAGCAGGGGAAGTTAAATGAGCAAGACGTCAAAGTTCCAATTCACACGGACAATCAAAGACGATAAAAACCCTGGTGGAGAGCACAGAATTTTGTGACTTGCTGCTGTAAAGGAGGTTTCTCTAGAGCAGGGTGGATGTTCTTGATGTGGGTGTGGAGTTCAGGGTGGAGCCCATCAGCACTCTGCAGTGGAGGTTGATGATTAGGGGTTCGATTCGGTCAGAGACAGGTGGAGATGTGTTGCCTGTGGAATGCAGAAGCTACACCATGGTGCTTCATGACTTTTAAAGGACTTAAACCATATAAGAGGTTTAGAGTAGCAGCTTTAATCACTTTCCCTCCAGATTGTCGCCGGTCAGTTTCGATAATCAACGGAATGGATAAGAAATGGCTCCATCTACAAGGAAAAGTCCAGATATGTTTCTCTAAGGAGGGTTTATGAGACAGTCTTCAGCTTCACACTGCTGAGTAAAGGCCTAGGGGAATGAGAGAGACTCCCATCTCTGTTTGTAATGGGACAGGATGCTGTGGCGTTCGGTGCTAACTCAGGCCGGGGAGACAGCTACATATATGAAACGGAGACGATTTAATGCTTACAGGCGGCCTCCAGTCACCGCGCTGCCTCCGAACGGAGCAGTGGGTTCAGCGGAAGATCTGGATTCAATTACCTCAAACAAGTAGAAAGACAAATTGACTCTCCGTGCAAAGACCTGCTGAGTAACACCTCGAGCCCCGGAGATTAACCTTGCGGTTATTGTAGCTGCCTGGAACATCCCTTTGTCCTTAGAAAAGTTTCAGTTTTACGCCTTAACAAATGAAAGAGAATAGTGCACAGAAAACGTTAAGCTTATACGGTGTGATGACAGTAGAGCTGCGCGGATTCCAACGAGCGACAGTTGTCTGTGTGCAAGGTCACCTCTCTGTGAGCAGTTGGAGGTCATCCCTTGTAGGCCTAAGAGTCAACATGTGATTGGTCCTTAGGTTTATGGGTGGGCCTGTTTTTGTTCCACGAATCACACGCCAAAGAAGAGGACTGACAGATTCAAGCCGATTCTACCGGCAGCTCCCAGGGTTTCCACAAGGTTTTCACCTAATTTTAAAGTACACACAGATATATGTCCCATATCGCTGATATGTCATCTAGGGTATCCCAAAGCCTTCTGGGATAGGCTCCGAGTGGGATAATGTATGGACGTATAATATCTGGCTGAATTTTTATATTGCGTTTGAAAGAGCATAATGTCCCCTCTCCTGGATTTAACACTCAGGGGAGTTTTACTTACACAGAAATGTTCCGAGAGCAGCACAAAAAACGATTGGTTCAGAAATATAACCAATGGGATCGTAGAGGAGGCCAGTCCAAGCAACTAGAGGAGGTGGAACCAAGACATCTGATTGCTTGGACCCACCTCTTCTACAATCTAATTGGTTCATAGAGATAGCCAATTATTATTATTTTTTTTTGTGAGAGCGAATTTAACTCCCATAAGAAGAAGCATGAAATATTTGATATTTATGATTTTAAAATGCTGTGCTCATATCAGAAACGGCAAGTTCCTCCTGCTGAAATCGGTCTCAACCCTTTAGCCTTTTTTTGGTGTTTGCAGGGCATCGTGGGGAGAAAAAAAAAAGCGTGACAACTCCTGGCTAGCACTCATTTGCCCAGGAGCTGTTTGCAGTGCAGACCGAACATGCACACAGTGTGTGTGAGCGCGTGACTACGCAACTGTGTGCATTGGGCTCCAGTGTGCTGTGGGGAGGGGGGAGGGACACACTTGTATCGAGGTCAAGGAACTAGCTGGTGTGGAGAGGAGTCAAGAAACAGCCAGGCAATCTATCGGCAGCCTTCGAAATGCATCATACGTCAACCTAGCAGCAGCGACAACGGAGAGGTGGGTGATTAAAAGAAAAAAAAAAATGGAAACATGGAAACAGTGAAAGGCGGGGTTTCCGCCTCGAATTGCCAAGTGTGGGGGAGTCCCACGATACAATCTGTGTGACATCCTGTGAGATCTGGATGACAGACTGGGTTCAAAATCAAGTATCCAATCAAAGAGCCAACGCTGAAGAACAATAAAAAGAGAAATTATCAAAATGCTACAAGTGCCTGAATGCTGCAATAAAGATGCCGTCGACTTCCGCTTCCCCACCTGTTTAGTGGCCTCTCCATCCATTTCTGATGCCGCCGTAACTGGCCAGCGTCAGGCCAACAGGGAAGCCATTTTGATCACATCACAGTCACATCGCTCGAAAAAAAAAAATCAGCGAACAGACTACCTCAGACTCATTGTGACAAAAACCGTTAGAGACAAAGGCCGGTTCGCATTCCTGGCCTTAATGAACGACAGCCGCCCCCATCGCATCCACGGTCGGCAGCGTATTTGGCACGATATGCGGCGCTCGACTGAGCTTTCTCATCAGGCACCGCCTGTGCCGTTACTGCCTCCGGCTCCACCCCGCCTGGGCCGAGCCGAACCGTACTCCTGTTCGGCCCTGGTACTGTGCTGACTCATCGGTAAGCTCGGCGATCTCTCCGCAGCCTCCCGTCTGCCTGAGAAACGAGTGATAATTTTTTTCTGTTCACCAGCTCTGATGTCTCTGTGCGCAATCCCTTGACTCACCTGCAGGGGGAAGTTAGTCCCTTCGGACTCTCTTACCGACATGTCATTTTCTAGCTGTTGCCGACAAGTCATTCCCAGTGTGTCGTCTTCCCTCCATTCTCTGCTAAAGCCATGTCTTTGATGGTAGACGTTCCGACCTGCTATTTCCGGGCACTAATTTGAAAGCATCCGGTGAAATCTGCAGGGTTCCATCCAACAACGACCAGGGTTGGGTACTCAGCGTTCCTGCCAGATGCTGCCCACCTCCAGTCTGGGTGCTGCCACCCAAAGACTCCCCTGAGCGTGGTGGTGCTCTGCAGGTGTCCAGGAGGTGGCGTATGATACACAGACACCCCCACCCCCCCCAGGCTCCTGAGCTGCCACTTTAATGATGACTTGTGGGACCTGTGAAGGACTTGAGATCCAGACTGTGCGGAAGCTCGCTCTGAGATGGCGTCAAACAAATGAGACCCCAGAAGAATGATGTCGCTTTACACAGAATCCCGAAAAAGAGAATAAATGTTTTTGGAGAATGATGACAGGAAATGAGGTGGAAGCTGCTTTTCATGAACCCATTTGCACAGGCCAACATACTGCAGCCTACCCTTGAAATGGGCTTTTGATTTGATTGTGATCTATTAACATCTCTGACAGTCTTCCATTCCCCTTGGAGACACACTGATAACGTGACAGCGCTTTGTTACAGGTGCATTTTGGCAACTTCTTTGTTGAGTAAACTTGGTGTGTACCACCCTCCGGAAGCCTGGGACTCTGTCTGTGCGTCTTGTGAATCCATCCACGTCCCTCACACACAAAGCGAAAGAGAACCAGCTTGGTGTCAAAAGAGACTCTTAAAAAAAAAAAAAAAAAACGGTAACAAGTCATTTAAAAGTAGATGAAGAAATAAGACGAGTCGTCAAAACCCGTGAAGCTTCGCCCAGATGCTGCTGACTGGGTGTTGCTTGACTAGCTAATTTGCTGAATTGGTTACAGTGTCGCTTGACTAGCTAATTTGCTGAATTGGTTACAGTGTCTCCCACCAGCATACAGCCTCATTTGGTACGCCATTTCTTTCTTTTTGTTTTTAAATCATCAAATAACAGCTGATGTCCTGACCATCCTTGGTTTTCAGGTTGTCAAAGATTTACGAGACGGCTATATTTACGAGACGGCCGGCTCCTTCGATTTGTGAATTACCGGGATGCCCTGGATGATAAACAATTGAACATAAATACCTCCCTTAATAATTCATGGACAGCTGTGAGGCACTTGCAAGGATGCATTATTAAATAAGGCACATTAGATTAAAGAGAAGCCTAGAAAGGGAACACACAGATCTCACAGACTTTTTCCTTGATTATGTTGAACTTAATGCAGTTTATTTTCTGGCTGCACCAGAGTCACCGTGGCCAATTAAAGCTTTTGTGTTGCTCTAAAAACATTTGAATAACCTCACATTTTGGGGCTCACAGGTCTTGTGCACTGTATTGCCAAAGATAAACCACTGGGAGTGAGCACCAGAGCTTCAGTCTGTAATGGATTTTGGAAGAAAACCAATCCTCCACCAAGCAGAACCGTCCGGAAAATCACAGGTTATATATGAACGTGATTAATTGGCAGGACTCATGGACACGTGGATCATGTTCCATGAGGAAGGAGACTCACTGACTAGCAGGTGAAACATTCCATGTCTTTTCCTCAAGCCCCCAATCTCAACCATCACCCCCCCCCCATCTGACTCCCATCTTTGATCTGAAATACAAAAATTAAACATTAATTATGTTTTAACTCATAGAACCAACTAATAATTGGAGACACTTGCAGCAAGCAGCGAGAAAACTTTGGAGGACGCGCGAGAAACGACCGGGAACGCCGGACCGCTCAGCGGCTTTTCCGGATAGTGTAGCGAGATAACAGATGCCCATCTCCAAGCCCTGGAGCGAGCGCCAAGTGTAATCAGGGCCATGGCGATTAATTTTCCAAAGGCACTCATCACACTGTAGCAAATTATAGTGGACGCGGGTTCGAGGACCAGGGAGGATCGCATGTTCCAGTGTGACTGGAAGTCATGCATGCACTGATCACGTCCTAATCTTCTGTTCTTCGTTTGTCTGTTTATTTAATTTTAGTTTTTTTGCTGGTGGTATCCAACTCCCCCTCACCACCACAGACCACACTCACTCCTTTCTCCCTGAAGGCAACTGGAGCGTGAAGATGCTGGGTTTGCAGTTTGCATCCTCTAAGTTAGAGATGGCATCACTCCAGAAGGAGATCAGTTCCAGTGTCATGGGGGCAGTGAACCTATAACCACCTGGCTTATGTTCCAGTAGGCACCTTGCTGCGTTATCCTTCAATGAGGTGCCCGGCATAAAATCCCTCCAGGAAAACGTCCAACTGCAGTCGGCTTTGATGATAAAGGGGTCTTTGCACGAAAGTTCTGCACCAACAAAACACAAACGTCGAGGGTGGACGGGCTTAATCTTTTTTTAATTTTTTTCTGTAAGATGAATGCGTTTAAAAGGCTCGGGGAAAAAAAAAAAAACACTCTTCTCTGTCCAAGTTTTGCCATTAGCATCCAGAACCTGTAAAAAATCATTTTATGTGCACATACTTACCACCAATAAAAAAACTGCAGCAGGTCCTCGTAAACAGTAAAAATTCAACTTAATAAAAACTATATGTCACCAGTCATCTTCAGCCAGAAAATACAAAGGTGAGTAATTAAAACCAAACGCAGATGGCTCGACGGCCCACTGCTGGTGGAAAAATTCGCCCTCCTAAATTTGTTGCCCAGATTGCTTTGGCTGTCCCCGTGTCCCCCTCCCTTCCCCTCCCCCCCACCGTTCACTCAGCCGTATTGAGGGTGAATGCTCCCGTTCTCCTACAGTTAAGTGGAAGGTGATTTTTGTGGGGAACCAGCAGTAATCAGGCACTCTGCCGGTCAGCCCTACATCGTGCCATCGGAGCATGGAGGTGGAGAAGCCATGAGCTTCAGCTGCTGCTGGGAACTAGAACGTTCTCCCTCCTTCAGCTCCTAATTGCCTTATTAAAGTCGTTAGTAGATATTAAGTCACCTCGCCCGGTGTTTTGAGTGCAAAGCAGGTGAGAAGTAGCTCTAAGCTCGACGGAGCTCGGACTCTCGGGAGCAGGGGCTGCCTGGTTCTGGTGGGGGGAAGGAAGCAAGGAGCCAGGGGGCGGGAAACTCTGGCTGCAGGGAGAAGCGAGTTTGACAGACGGCCACGTGTCGCCCAGAAGTGGGGCAGCGAGTGGTGGGCTCGCTTGGCACAGGCCGGCGTAGTAATTTCCCATTTTCCGATCTGTTTCTGCTAATTCTTGGCCTGCCTTTGCAGTCATGTGACTACAGCCTCCAATCACAATTATATAGCTCTTGGCTGGGCTGGGAGCAATGTGGGTACCCCTGGGGAGGAGCTGGAGGTTACGGCTGGGGAGGAGGAGATCTGGGAATCTATGCTGTGACCCAGACAAGCGGTAAACTATGGATGGACGGATTTTTCAGAATTAATACAAAATAGATTGTGTGTAGTAAAAAGCTTGCTCCGCCCTCAAATATTCACCCCGAATTAGGATCATCCCACAAAAGAATTGAACTGCTGCGCTGCATGCACAAAAACATGAATCAAATGTTGAAAACCCCAGAGACACTCATGATGCTTTATGTCAGACCAAGCTCAATATTCCGCCAGGAATCCTGATGTATCAATCATACTTCTCATATAAATCTATCTTCTCTCTCTTTTTTTTTTCCAGCATTAAATCTCTGACCGTCGACCTGAACATTGATAATTATTTTCCGAGTGAGTGAAAAGGTATGTATGTAAGGAGAGCTCCAGCAGCAACCCGCAAGTCATCAGTTACGCCGTCCTCTGAGATCAGCATTATCTAGACAAGTCAAGGATACCGTCACGTAGCGGTGTGTTATAGAGGCAGATAGACATCGCTCTTCTGAGGCAATCTATCACGCACATATCTTAAACACTGGAAGAGTGGGCAATATCAAACAACTGAACGCTTTTTTAAAAAAATAGTAGCCTAAGTGAAGATTAAAAATAAGGAAGTCTAATTAAAATATATATTTGTAATTAAGGACCTAGATCAATTTCAGAGACAGCATCTGAAAAGTAATTATAATATAGTCTAAACTTGTACATAGTAACTAAGGTTAAGATTAAAAATAAGGAAGCCTAATTAAAATATATTGGTAGTTAGAGACAGGGCATTTGCCGGAGATTTTGGGCCCCTCAATCCAGACTCACTCCAGACCAATCCCTAACTTCCAAATTTTATAGGGCCCCTTGGTGTCGTGGGGGGGGGGGGGGGGGGGGGGGGGGGGGGGGGGGGGGGGGGGGGGGGGGGG
>JAODJX010000066.1:2333389-2345058 GCA_026776945.1 Isichthys henryi
GGGAAAGCTTTCAATTTTAAATTGTTGTTGGGTTTGGTTTTTTGGGTGGTTTTGTGGTTTTGGGGTTACACGCCAATTCACACCCCCCCCCCCCCCCCCACTGTCTCAAAAACAAAATAAAGCATAGAGTTGGAAAATTGCAACTAGCTACCTGGTTAGCGGAACATGCTACTTCGGGATCTCCTCAATAATCGCCGAACGCTTAATATTTAATGTGGTGACTCTTTGTGGCCCCCAAGACATCAGAGGCCCCATGCAAACACATGGTTTGAAGGGTGGTTAGGTATGAAAAAGGGACGTGGGATGAGGACAGAGCATGGAGATTCTCTTTAGGAAGGTGTGGAAGGCATCTTCTGATGCCAGTAAGAATAAAAGAGGCACGGAGCGAAAACAGTAGCTGCTTTCTAACCAGGAGCACTTCTGTTTACTTTCGTAGATTGTTCTTCAAATCAAATTTGAGGTGTTTGATTGGCAGTAAGATTGCATTCTGTGCACCTTTCATCATGTCTGTTCCCAGTCTCAGCGTTACACTTCCCATATGAAAGGACACCAGCAACCCAGCAAATGCCGGGCCTTTATCACATGGGCCTTAGTTCTGAGGTCACTCAGGCAGCAAAGCCGCCCTCCCCCCACCCATTTATCAAGGACCTATGTGATTACTCGAATGAGACATGTGACCACTGAATGATTTTCAGTTGATTGGAGTCTTAGGTGGAATGGGGGAATGGCGATTATGGAGATGCGACTACGGACAATGGGGTCTTATGATAGGCGTGACGCGATTTCATATAAGTCATCCCTCCATCCATCCATTCATCCATCCATCCATCTTTCAACTCCTTGTCCAGAAGAAGGTGGGCCCATTTCAGGCACCACATGGCACAGAGCAGGGGAACCTGGTGGGTGAGATTCAGTGGTTGACTGAAGGATTTCTGGAGGGCATAAGAGGGGCCACAATTCTAAGAGAGAGGCTAACCTCATCATTAGCCTTATCACTGGTTTTGAATCGGTAACTGATGGCTGAATCTGAACTATGGGAGCCAATCAGCTTTCAGCTTGTCGTCCTGTATACACCCCTTACAGGATGTCAGTCCATCGCAGGGCTCACACTTACACAGTGAATCACATGCACACAGTTATTTAGAGACAGCACCTAACTGCAAAAGTGCAGATTTCTGGTCCAGAGAGTACAAATCCAGACCAGGATTTTGTTTCAACCGACCGGCTGAGTACTCCGTAACTGTGACTCTTTATACTCCGTGACTGGTTGGTTGAAACGAAATCCTGGTCTGAAGTTGTACTCTCTGGACCTGAAATCTCCACTTCTGCCTAACTGTGTGCCTTTGGCCTGGAGGAAGATATGAAGGTTCCCTGAGGAAACCCACACAAGACTGGGAGAGCATGTAGACTCCACACACACAAAGAAGGCCTTTTACCTCCATTTCAAAACACTGACTTTTCAAACCACTCCCCGCGTTCACGTTATATGTTTCAGTCGACATTTGACTCAGTTCGCGTCTGCCGGCGTGTACTTGATTTATTCATCATCTCTCCAGCGCCGTGATGGATTTAACAGTGGCGGCGGATGAAGAAGCGACGTCCCCGCAAGGGTAACGGGCTCCGCTGTGCACCACGCTCCGAGGGACCGATTCCTCACCGCAGCCAAACATCATCACAGAATGGAGGCGCCTTTACTATGCAAATGAGGCATAACGGAAGGGAGGCGAAATGAGCGAGACGAATCCCCCACGAGTGGACACATTCAGGCTGGGGTCTGTCTCTTGGCATTGCTTACGTTTCCCGTTACTTAAGTCGGAGGCCCAGATAGTCCCGTTCGCTCGTCTAACCCACTTCCCGCGTGATTTCGAAACACTTCCCGCTGCCTTCCCCTAATTCGCCGCCCCTATTTCACTCAAATAATACCCCCCCCCCCTTTCAACATTTCCCCCAAAACGGTTCAGCAGCACCTGCAAATAAAAGAAAAAATAAAATCCAAAATGATGGCATGCTAATTATAACCGGGTGGTAGCCCTGTGTCGTTAGCGGCAAGACTTCGTTTAAGGTCTATTATATCTCAGCGGAAATCTAATTTAACGATATTTAGGCTCCATCCGCTTTTCTCGAGAGCTGGATTAAATCTTTTAAATTAATAATTAGCAGAAGACACCTCCGCTTCCCCCCTTGTTGATAAAGCTGGCAAAGGGAAGTGATTCCAGATTTAGTTACGCCTCCCTCCCGCACCCCACCCCGGACCCACAGCTCTGCGCTTGGTTAAAGTTTTGTTTTTTTATGATTTTTTTTTTTAAACCTGTCTTGTTTCTATAAACAGAGTCGTCTGTCAGCACCCCAGAGGTGCCACCAAAGCAGACAAATCAATCTTATTCTTGGGACGGGTGGTAGCAGGGCGACTCCGGGCGGAGGCGTGTGGTAAATGGGTGCCCCCTGTTGGTGGGAGGATGGCACTCCGAGTGCCTGCCGTCACCCACAGGACCTTCTGCGGCTCTCCTCCATCCTGTCCTCTCTGTTTCCCGGCTGATTATCATGCCCCCCCCCCCACCCCTTCCAGGTAGTTCCAGCAGCATTCCCAGCCCAGCTTCACCTGCATGGCCTCGCTTGTTACCCCCGTGGCACTGGTGCTCGTTGCTTTGTTGATACAGCAGGAAGGGGAGTGGTTGGTTAATGGATAAAGTCACAGACAATTCCCACAAAAACAGCTCTGGGGACCCCTGCAAAACGATCCCTGTCCCACTGCTGCCAGATGTCCCGCCCACTCTCATACCACACCCTTTGCCATGTGACTGCCGCTTACAAATGCCCTGAATTAATTTCGAGCGTAGTGCAGCCTGACTGTCTCTCTCCCCGACTGCTGTCCCCAGCCGGCCCATCCTGCCTGCCATCTCATGTGGCCCTTTTGTGATGCATTCGCTTCTTTGCTGCAACCTTCTGCAGTGCCATGCATTACCGACCGTGCAGCTGAATGTCTGAATTCGCTTGGAATGTCACTGGGACTTGAACCAACAACCTATTGGGGGGGGGGGGTGCAGTCAGTTCTTTTACATAACGCCAGCAGCTGCCTGGTCTGGTAAGTATGAGGAACAAATGCAATCAAAATAGCGTTTAATATGTGGTCAGCAGCGGTGTTTACCACCACTTCAGCTATGCATTTGTGTGGGCCCCCCCTTTGGTCAAAAACAGTCGCTAGACTGGGGGGTGGGGCCCGAGCCTATTCCAAGCATCACAAGACACAAATTTGGGCTACACCCTGGATGGGATTCCAGTGCATCGCTGGGGCATCTGAAGACATTAAAGAGTTTTTTCTCTGTGGTCTGTGTTTGGAAACAACGGGGGGGGTTCACACAGGCCTGTGGCCTCGGCTTTCGTAAGAAAGCTCCCCAGTGGAGAGCTGATCCATTATTTATCCTTTGTGTTTGATTCACATTCACGCTTGGAGTTTTCCCATATTTTTCATAATTAGCTTGCCATTTAAATATTGATGACCCAGAAGGCGAACGGCTCCTCTGAAAGACCAGAGCAGCTTTCCAGCCCCTTTCATGGCCAGTCAGATGACCTCTCTCTCAACCTTCTCAGGGTTTTATGATATTGTCCTTCAAATCTGATGGGTCACGTGTGCTGCTGCATTTCTGTGCTCCTGCATCCCCATTTCTTAGACTCTGTTTCTGCTCAACTTTTTTTCTGCCGTCTAGGTCCAGCCTGCTGCTTCTCTTTTTTTTCCCGATGCATCACACCTACACCACACGCCAGGCCTGACTTCATCACATTTATTAGCTTTATTTATTTGCCAGATGCTTTTATCTAAAGTGAGAGCAACTGAGAAGACAAGGTCGGACAGCGCCAGAAGCAATTGGGGTTAAGGGCCTCGTTCAGGGGCCCGAGTGGTGAATCACCAATCATGGGATTTGACCCAACAACCTACTGATCACAGGCACAGAGACATAACCTGCTGAGCCACACACCACCCTACTGCTAGTATCGGGAACCCAATACTGGCATCTCTGATTCATAACCTGGTTCATAACCTAGAGTAAATTCCGGGAAGAAATCCAGGCTGTCGACCCTGGCGTGAGGCTCCCTGCCACCCCCAGCCCGCCCACTCCTGTCCCCCTACACCACAGACAGGTGTCTGGGAAGCCTTCGGCTGATCGGTCATCGTAATTCCTGCCCCATCTTTATTTGGGATGCTCACACTGGCCTTGTTTTTCTTTTGCAACAGGTGATTTATTAAGTGTGAAGATGTACTGCATTAAATTACTGCTCTCAGGCTGTTCCAACTGGGTCCCGGTATAATTTGTTCCCACGAGATGGCTGGAGCGGGCAAATTTTTAATCATTAATGTTTTCTCACATTCCTCGTTCAGGAGGCGTTCGGGTGGAAAAAGCATATTTTTCTGCCTAAAAAACGTTATGAAAAAACAAAGCGGGGGGTGGGCTCTTTGGTTGTATTTCGCCACTCGTTGCTGGGTGAATACCGCGAAAATGGAGCAGTGCAGGGAGATTCGAGGATATCTGGGGGTGGGGGAGGGTCATACAGTAATACTTACAGGCGGGCCTTATCATTAGCCAATTATATGTTTTGAATCAGTGAGTGACAGGGAGGGTGCACTTCGGGAGCCAATCAGCTAATGGCGCCGCCTCCCCCTGCGTCGTGTGAGGGTCTCTTTTACTCTGTCAGGCACCCAACACTAAAGCTAAGGTGCTAATCTTCTGCTGCCTCTCTTCTAAATTACGTCATTATTTTTCGTTTCTTTTTCGCCCCTCCAGCCAAAGCAGCCAGACTTACCGTGTCCAAGTGTTCTCTCCGCCTCTGTTTGGATCAGCGAAACGTCACCTGTGCTTCGCTTGGTCAAGCACTGGAGCCGAACGCGTCGCTGATTTATTAGCTATTAGCCGACGTCCTCGGTCCTTATTGGGAGGACGAGGACGTATTGGATTGAGTTTCGAGATTGCAGAGATCTATGCTAATGGTGATAAACCACATATTGGCTAGATAAGCACACTCTGTACTAATCACCACTGCATAATAACCATTAGTAACCTACCTGGATAAATAAGCATCCATCACTGTAACTGTATGTCCACAGTGCTGGGGAAGTTACTCATTTCGACCAACCAGTTGAGTATGCAGAGTCACAGTCACAGAGGACTCAACTGGTTGGTTGAAACAAAACCATGGTCTGGATTTGTACTTTCTGGACCTGAAATGTCTATAATGGATTACTTTTCTGAATAGCTTCCCCAACACTGTTTATCCAGTGCAAGGTCACTGCGACCCCTCCCAGGAAGGGGGGTGAGAGCTGTGCCGGCTGCACAGTGAGCGTGTAAATCCCACAAACAAGGCTGAAGACTCGAACCCCCAGCCTTTCAGGTGCCAGTGCTGCCCACCTAGTCATGCTGGTAAAAACTTGCACTTACATGAACTTACAACATAACCGCTTCTATAAAATGCAACAACTGCGGACTAATAACATATCAATTAATGTGATTTCTTTCAGTGTCCTGCCAATGGCCATCATACGCTTTTTTAACAAGCCCCAAGTCCGTTTCCCAACGACCGATCTGTGTTTCTCCTGCGATTACGCCCATCACCCAAGCTTAAGAGTGTCAGTTGACGTTTTGGTATTAAATACATAACGTGAATACGCTAACGAGTACAGTGAAGCCTAAAATAATGGTGTTCCCTCCCATCCCACCAGGGGAGGGGTGTAGGGGAGGGCTGTGGAGCTCCCTCCCTCAAAACGAGGCCTTATCTAGTATTTCTCACCATTCCGGTTGACATTAGAAATGACAGCTTGTGGCTGCTCTCTTCCCCAGAAGATTATAGCATATTAAACACAGGAGGGGAAAATGGATGAGAGAACAACTGTACTTAAGGGTCTGGAATGTTGTTCCTAGGTAAATATTCTCTTACCGTACTCTACAGTATGTGTGCAATCAAAAAACCTGCATTTAAAGGGCTGTTTGTCTTCCTGCAAAGATGTTCATAGCTGTTATTTAAAAAAAAATTAAAACTCGAATAACATTTCAGGGTTCTGGTGACCCATGAGGGGCCAGCGTTAATTTTTAATGACAATTTATTGGTATATCTGTGTTTAATAAGCAGCCCCTCCCAGCCCATGGGCAGTTCGGCACTAAAGGAATGGAAAATCGCTCGGAATTCTGCTGAGACAGACACTCAGGATATTACAGGTAGAGCGGCGTGATCTGAGAGCGGCCCCCGGCCCCCCCCCCCCCCCGCCCCCACACCCCCCCGCCCCCCGCGGGGGCGGGGGGGGCGCGGCGTGACGAATTTCAACATTAATCTTACCAATTTAAGAAACAATGGGGCCGCAAAGGGCTATTAACTGGGGTTAACCAATTTAAACAGAGAACACACATAAAAAGGGTGCAGTGATTCTGGAACATTTCGTAATAATGTAACGGGGGGGAATTAAGCAGACAATTGAAGCCCTAGATCAGGAACAGCTAGAGTCGAGGGTCTGTACATTTCAGTAGAGTAACAGTACCCTCTAGTGGTACATCGTCACCATTTTACTAAGGCCCCATCGGTATTAAAGAAAATAACGTCCATTCATTAGATAATATGCACACCACTTCTCTAGCATATAGGGGTAATGTAGGCTAATGGGTGGTAAATGGTTACAGACCAGAGGTTTCAGGGGAATGGACATCACCATGTACAGTTCAAGCTGTGATAAGGCAAGTGAACACACTCAAAAAACAAATAGGTATTTATACAATATTTAATGTCTACAAAATACAATGTAACAGCACTCACGCCCCCCTCCCAGCTTTACACAGCAGCCTTTTCCCACCCCGCCCCCCATATATTAAAGAATATTTTTTATTAAATGCTTCACAAATTGATGGGAAATGAATCAAGCACCCATTTCAGCTTTGAATATTCACTTCCCTGAAGTATTCATATATAGACTACAGGCTAAATTTTACAATTTCGAACCCATTTAAGCTGAATTTCACGCAGTGCATTTGCAGGCCAGTTGAATTACGTGCGTAAATTTAAGGCAACCGGTCAGCTACAAAAAAAAAAAAATCAGCGCCAAGAGTGAATCATACTAACGGGTAAATACATTTATTCAATAAAATGGAGACGCAACTCGCAGAGCAATAAAACCGTCCGAACCAGAGCGCTTAAACAGTACTTTTAGGCGAGCTCCTCTTGGACCTGCCAATACCCCAGTACTTAAAAATCCAGCATGACTTTTCGCTGGAGATCGCGTCCACCCTTCATGCGTCATGGCCAAACATCTCCTGGGACGCGTAGGTCATGTAGAGGAAGCCGTCCTCGTCTTTGTGGTCTTTGTAGACCTGCGCCATCGTGAGGGACATGCTGGCAATACCGTGGTTGTTGATGAGCAGGTAGAAGGCTTGACTTGGCATCAGCGACATCCGATTTCTAGAGAAGGTCACACACAGTATGTAATGGGCTTCTATAACCATGGAGCCAAGATTGGGGTGGGAGCACTGAGCATATCAGAATAAATACATTATAATTACGGTAATCGCTGCAATTGCTTACACCTGGCATCCATTTCAACTAGACAAACAAGCCGACAAAACGAACACGTACATTTACCTTATTATCGTTACAAACTGGGTCATTGAAAGTTCTTGAGGCACAAGGAATTTCGTCTTATCTAGGGGAGGCAGGTATTTCTCCCTCGGATATCTTTCAATTATCACCTAAAACCAAGCATTTCAAGTCAAATATCCAAACTATCAACTGACGATGGAAAAAAAATGACATTTATAAACGGATCAGGATTATGGACTTACAGGGATCTTAGTTGGGAATTTCGACCGAATGCCTGCTACCTCTTGCCTCCGTGTTGCTGTTCAGGGCACAGAGTTGCAATTAAACGCACCATTTAAAATTTGGGGGGCACTGATTATATAATTAATCAAAAACATAAATTACCAAAACTTTTCCGCTGCTTGAAAGGTTTCGGTTGCTGCGGCTTGTCCAACGCATGCATTCTGCTACACAAGTGACGGACCCTGTTTCACATGCCGGCCTGCGCCCCCCCGACCTATTTAAATAGTTTCAAGGGGCGCTCGGTATTACGTTTGCAGTGACGTAATCTGTTTGATTGCCAAAGCGGCGTTTGACGCCCCGCAGCCGCGTCTAGCAGGACGAGTCGGGTCGCTCATAGCTGACTGGGGCATGGTCACCTAACCGGAAGGTTAATTAATCCTTTGAAGAGCCTAAAAAATGCATTATGATATATTACGACTAATGCTAAATACGCTGTTCCATTCAAACCGGATATTCAAATACGACTTAGAATGATAAGACATATGTGGACCGGAAATTTTACTTTCCCTCTTATTGTGGCTTATTGTGAAAAGCATAAATTTGTTCCATATATTTGTTTTACATTTTCATTTCCAGTACAACAATAATCTCCATTACTTAATTTTATCATGCTTTGACGCATCCTTTTCCTTTAGACTTTTCTTTTTTTAACTAGTTTAAGCAGCTGAATATTGTATGTTTTCCGAATGTGAAGTATGAACACTCGGTTCTGATCCAAGATCAGTGTAGTACCTTAACCTCTGTACCATCACACACTGATCTGTAAAAAGATTGCTTGGATTTTAACTGCTGTAGTTGTAGAGGGCGAGGGGCACATAGCTGTAGCCAGGAGCAAAATGTTGAGTAGAAGGGGCAATGTTGAGTACGAGGGGCAATGTTGAGTATGAGGGGCAATGTGGGAGGGTTTTATAACAAGGGGCCTGTTATCATCTGATACCCTAACCCTTGTTATAAACCCCTCCTACCCCTTGTGATAAGTCCCTCCCACTCAACATTGCCCCTCCCATTCGACACTTGGCTCCCAGCTGCAGCATCATATACCTGTGCCAGTAAAAGCCAGGACTTAGTGGGTGTAAGTTAAACTGTCTTAGTGTAGTTTCTTTCTTTATTTTGGTGGTTCATTCATTTATGACTGAATGGGTTCAGGTGACACAATGGTATTACGTGTTGGTTTCATTCCAGTTATCATATTTCTGTGATTCAAGCCAGTTTGTTGTAAATCTCCTGTTGGCCGTAATGTCATTTTGACTGATTTTTCATTCAGGATAATATGTTTTTTTGTCGGCTTGTTTAACCACTTTGCGTGTCACAAACAACACAGGAGATTTTTATTGTTGTTTAATTTCGAGCCTCACATGTCATCAGTTATCTTCAGCTCATCCCAGATTGTTAGCTGACGTGATCCTCTCCCCGGTTTTTGAACAGTGGGGCCTGTGCCTCCTCCTCTTAATCTCAGGGTTGATACCTTCTGGTGTGTCAGTACCGGTGCAAATATCGAAAATGTTCAAATAATGGAATCATGATATATTCCGGCTGAACTTATTTTCTTTTGCGGGAATAAACTTTTGATCTCACGGTGCGATTTCTTCTCTTCAGCCTCGGCATCAAAATGTAGTTGTGTAATAGCTGTCGGTCTGAAATAGAATGAGATGTTCTTCATCGGGAACATGGTTATACGACATGCCCACATTCCTGCACGTGGCACCGTTGTGTTAATCTTTTATGCATTACAAGTGGAAATGAACATTAGCTGCGTTAATAATATACAAATAGCTAATAGTCTGAGAGTTTACTCAGTTTAGAAATATTTTGATAGTCATTTCTCTCAGTGCTTTAATGACAAAGTCGGTTGTGGGATTTAAACATACACCCTTCCTGTCTCAGAGCTAAGTAAATAAACATCTTAAAGGTGATTTAAGAAATAAAGAAGTCGAAATTCAGCATGTGAGGTTACATTCTTCATCCCTCTATGATGTCCATCATTGTGACTGGGCAGACAAGCTGGGTTTGAAGAGCCAATGGTAGTGAGGTAACAGAAGCGCTCTCTGTCCTCTCTGTGATGCTGTCACCTTTTATGGAAACATGCATACAACGCTACATGATTTTATTCACACAGTCATGCATGGAGATATTGCACTTGTGTTTATGACAGCTCTATAAATAATCCAGAAGAAGAGGAGTCATGCTGATTTGCTGTTGCTGTAGGGACCGAACCTTGCATAGATCCAGTCTCTGAACGCCTTGCCCTCCAGTCAAAGTAAGTGTCCTATTGATGTAGAAGCAGCAAAAATCAGTCAGTCAGCAGACAGATAAGAGCCACAGAATGAACAGATCGGCTCTCAGCACCAGTTGTGCAATAAGTAAGTTTATTGATCAGGGTTACACATTAAGGGGGTAAGAAAATGTTACTTTATCATTGAATTACTGTACAGTAGGAGATAACCGTTGGTTAAGCAATGCGATGCATACATTTCCATGTCATCTGAGAGTATCACTGTATTTATTAAATGGAATCAAAACTGAAATCGTTCAACAGAATAGATACAACAAGCAGGGGCCCTGCTAGCGATTTTGGGCCCCATGAATAGGGGGTGCAGGATGCTGGGTGGGAGGCAGGTAAGTATGCTCTCACATGCATTCAGAGGTGGAAAGTTCAGGTTCAGAAAGTACAAATCCAGACCAAGATTTCGTTTCAACCAACCAGTATATAGCAGGGGTGGCCAATCTTATCCGAAAGGACCGGTGTGTGTGCAGGGTTTTGTGATAACCTTTAGGTAAGCTATTCAAACCCAGGTGTGAGGACTCTTCAGCCAATCAGTTCTCTAATTTGGAATCTAATTAGGGAGTTGCAGCGAAAACCCGCATAGAGTAATCAACTGGTTGGCTGAAACAAAATCTTGATGTGGATTTGTACTTTCTGATATTGAACTTTCCACCTCTTCATACATCAATCGCTATTCAGTCAGTATACACTGCATGTGCATTATACTCTACATACATACATTTGCACACCTCGTGATGGTCATGGAACCTGTCCCAGGAATCACGGAGCAGAGGAAAACATGCCATCGTATGCAAAGGGCAATTTAAGTAAACCCCCCAAAACACCAGGAGTTTCTACCTTCGCTTTTCACCAACAGAAGTGACTTCACCACCCAGCTCACCCCTGAGCACAAAATTTTAGCCCATACACATACATGTAAAAAATAATAATGCATTTATATCAGAGGAACCACCAAGGAACCACCCCTGTGTATCACTTGATAGCTTAGAATGTTCTTGGTACAGCACCCTCGAACCTAGAGGAGATTCAGGTACTTGATGGATTAGGGTTTGACTGATCAGGAGAACAAGAAGCTCTTTTTAATAAAAGCCGGACTGATAATCCCCCCACTGAGACCCGTTAATTGCTGCATCACTCCTTATAAATGCTGCAGGTGACCCTATATAATACCCTAATAAGCCATAATTATCCCAGTCAGGGTCAATCAGGTTTCCTTAACAGAAGCTTCTGCGGTATGGGCTTCTGATCAGTTGCCATGGGAACAGCAATGATTGCATAAAACCCTGTACCTTTTTTGTTTCTGAGTAATATCAATCTTCTGTGCATATTCGGTGAAATTTACATTTAGCAAATCGTGAAATGCAAAAGGACAAAACAGTTGGTGTTTTTTTTTTTTTTAAATAAATGTGCAGAATTTTGGGGCGGCATGGTGGTGCAGTGGTTAGCACTGTCGCCTTACACCTCTGGGACCCAGGTTCGAGTCTCCGCCTGGGTCACATGTGTGTGGAGTTTGCATGTTCTCCCCATGTCGTCG
>JAODJX010000066.1:2379038-2397364 GCA_026776945.1 Isichthys henryi
CCGCCTCGTCTCTGCCACTGCAACCAAAAGCCGCACTTAATCAGTTGCCTGAGAATGATGTGTTTACTGCCCGCATTGTCGCTGGCATCCATCTCGTGCGCTCCATTGTTGTGAAACGGCACAGTAACCAGGAGCAGCTGTTATTGCGTTTGGCGGATTCCTGCTTCCATTTTAAGTCTCCGCGGTTATCCGTCAAGGCCACGAGCCTCCCCACCCCCCTCCAGGAGCACCCGCCGACCAGATTGATGGTTATAATAAAGCGACAGAAAAGCTAATCGCTTAGCTCTCAGTTCACAGTAAGCACCACACCCAAACTCCTCTCCGGAACCTTCCAGAACTGGCACAATGATAACTTCGTATATACTATACCCTTTATCAATATAACATATTTGTAATGGCACATGCGCCGTTGACATGTGAAAACTTCGATACGTTTAAATTTCATTTAAAAACCCTAGAAACCAAAACCCTAAATCCGTGACATGAAGTGTCCGAAAATGTTAACATATGAATCTAATATCATACCAGGGTATGACAGATAACAGAGACAGGAAAAGTAAAGGCAAATTGATGCCTTGTGATTAACTTAATAAGTGGGCATGTTCAAAAGCCTCTTAAAAATTTCACTGCTGATTTGCTAATCCGGAGCGATGTGTCCGGAAACTCGTACCCATTAGGCGGCGTGACGCGAGTTCAGAAGTCCCCCCTGGTGCCTCTCCCAGCCGGAAACTTCGTCAGACCTCCAGAGTTCTACACCGGATTTCCCGGGTCACACATGTAAACGGCTGGTACCGCTGTTTAATTTTCTGAAGCTTGGATCGCATGGGTCCTTGGCCTCCCGGCCCACGTCCGGATCCTCATGGGGAAGGGGGCTAGTACCAGCCCGGTCTGGCCGCAGCCCAGCTCTTGGCGCCAGGCCGCTCAGGTTCGGATTTAATTGCGAGCCCGTCGCTCGCGGCTGGCAGAAACCCCTCGCCCTTATCGACGTCTCTCCGGTCATGAGGACAGGAGTCACTAGAAGGGATTACTAAAGATGGGATCGCACTGTTGGGGGGCCGGAGGGCAGACGTAGGTGCCGCCTGGGCTACATGTACAGTATATGACCTCCTAACACAGCATTGCACACTTCAGTTAACAGCAGACTGACTGTGGTGGAGATTAGCTAAGGATGTGGTTCAGTCTGCACTCATCATTAAAATGAGGCCCCAGGTTCTCCTTAGGCTACCTTTGCATCACAACGAAGACACGAATTGCCCCTCCCTGCCTTCGTTAGGCTTTAAGAACAAACGCCGTCTGTCAGTTTGAAACTCGGCCGCCAGCCTCTCCTCCCGCCAAGCAAGCAGCCCCCATTTAATGCAGCACTCCCCCCCCCCCCCCTCAGCCTAATTCGCTAAATAAATCACGGGTGACGCTGAACGGTATTCTCCATCCCAAACTGCTCCCAACACCCTCGTTCTGGTTGATTCTAAACATTGGACGTCCTTCCTCTCAGGCTGTCACAAGCCGGCGTGGAAACTCGAGAGCCATACGATAGAAATGATCAGTTCCGCACACAGCGAAACTCTCAAAGTGCTGCCCGCACTTTGCCGGGCTCTGGCTCGGAGATAAAGGAGGTTCCCAAAATCCATTGCTCGTCGACAAGTCACCTAGAGATAAAAGCTCGCTTCCCCTGTTTCGGTTCTTATGCCGTAATGAGGAATACACCGGCCAGAGACGTAAAGAGCAGAGATAAGGCTGAGTGAATGGCGGACGCTCTCTGTATAGCTGTTAAATTCGGCACACTGTGCCTTTTTGAAGGATGGCAGCGTGGCAGACAAACACCGTCGGTGTTGAATCACCCAGCCGGATGCACAGCCTGGGCTCAACCAGTTTGGCTCTCTTTTCTAAGGGTTGGGAATGAATGAGCTTATGGCGAACAGCTCTGGGGCCTGCAGGGGCATTAGGCGTCTTAAAATTTGCCTGAAGGTTTCTGCTGATTAGTGGAAAACATTTTTTTTTTTAATGGTTTAAGGAGGAGCAGCCATTCACTACGAGCTTAATGGAGTGCCCAAATCTGATCCACGTTTGCCTGAATGAGAGGTGACATCAGCCGGGGCGAAGACGTTAGACGCCATGGTCTTCGCCGTGGAGCAAAGTGGCTCCCCTTCGTCACAATTTCTGAACAGACTGGCCAGGGGGGTAAAGCTCATGAATATCTGACTGGATGATTGCCACCGGTTCTGTACCGTCCCGGGTTATTCCTGCATCTGCCGGTGTGCCAAGACATCCAGGGGTGACACAAGATGGATTATTAGGTCTCCTTAAAGGCAGCCGGGTAAACAGGCTGAACCCAGCCTCCAGAGAATGTCCGAAACGTGACGACTCATTCTGGCTCTCCGGGCACACGCCAGAATGATTTACGCTTTGCCTCTTCTCGATCCCTACCGGATAACGCAAACTCCGTGTCTCTTCCGTAAACGTCCTGCTTCTGATCCCATCTTGAATACTAAGTGAGTTCACCGGGATTGTTTGGCTGGAACTCTGATAAAACCACCAGACATTTAAGTGGACGTGGTTGTAAATGTTATATCTTCTAAAAAGAAAAAAAAAAAAAACTTATAACCCTCCTGTAGTTAAAAAAAACCCCACCTGAACCTAAAATGACGATGACATTTTCAAATCAGTCAGCAGCCAAGCACTTCCAAGAGCTCATATATTTAATTGTCTGTGGTTACTGTGAGTACTAAAATGTGATCGTATGTGTTTTATCTGTGGGGTCCTTTGAAGAATCTTTGAAAATGTTGGTTTTGGAATCCAAAGGCTTCTGACAGTTAAATATTATCCCCAGGTCGACGTGGTTCCTGGTGAAAGCCAAACTTTAATATCGAAAAACAAATTCCAAGGCTGGCTGACCTTTCGCAATGTCCTTTGCGGGACGGTAACGTCTGCTGTCATGTGGTGGAGTTCGTTTACCCTTACTTGCAGCCCCGGAATCCTTCCGCCCTTTTTGCCGTGGCGCGTTGCGCGATCGGTTCTTATTTGCCCTCGTTAGATTAATGCGCGGCGTTTTAGCAGACGCTCACGCCTCGCCGTAACATGTGACCTTTAATATGGCTTCCCATGCTCTAGACGTGTCTGTGCACGTTTCCTTGGAGTCGTCAGGATTGCAAGCCAGCGTGGCCGGTCGCCATGGAAACTCGACCTTCACCTAACAGCTTCGAGTTTGGCGTCAATGGCTTGAGATTGGTGTCGGTTCTCGTTGTTGCCCCCCTCCCCCCCATGTTCCCCGTTGCCCCTTTCTGACTGTGTGAATTTGTTACCACCGATGGGCCCGGGTCCCACCCAGGGCAACCCCCAGCGGGGTACAATATGACCCCTGGGATCAGGTCAAACGTGATCACGTCCTTCTTCTTTCAAGAATGCCTGGCGGTTCCACAGCTTCTTTACAAATAAAGAAGAACATCTTGTGGAAATCCAGCATGAGGCCAATTTCTGTTTGAGGCATTTTGTTTTGCATACGTTTGGACTCCTGCAGTAAACTAAAAATATGGCGTTTGTCTTGGTTTCCTAAGCAACGAGACCTTGATGCCACCGAGCCTGGATGCCAACTCCACCACGGTCCAATGGTTGTGCTGGTTCACATATGATCTTAGGATTGGTGTTGGGTTAAGATGAGGTCACAGTTGCTTGACGCAGCTTGGCGTCTCCGACCAACCGTCACACGGCACTGTCAGCAGCCGGCCTGTGGGGAATTGTGATCGGAGATCAGCTGCTATTTCTTTCATAAACAAAGCTTTTCAACAAAGGTGTTTGCCTCAAATAAACAGGACGGTGAACCCGGTTCCCTGGCCTTAAAACACTTTTCTGTGGGTCTCCCGCATACTTTCTCTTTAGATGGAATTTTCTCAAACGACATCTTCAAAGGCGCATTTTCTGCAGTGGTAATACGAGTAATAATACTACTGAATTAGCTACCTTTGATGTAGAATGTGTATCAAATTTAGTGTAAAAAAAACTGTGCCTCGAGAATTGTATTTTTTAAATGGACATATTAAGGCACAATGCAACCCTAATTGGATAATGGGTTATTGAAAATTCATGGATGGATGGATGGATGGGTTGGTAGGTTAATCCTGATTCTGGTCTGGACCAGATCAAACAACTGATTTTTATGAGACTTCAGCAGCCACCCCCACTTTCTGACCTTGACGTTGGCCTTGAAATTTGCAACGGCGATTCTTCACCTTCTTTGCCATTTACAGCCTGTTGTCGATGCGGCCTGACAAATGCGACCTCGGGGGCCGCGCTTTGTATCATAGGGCCCCCGTGTCATTTGTCTGTCCTCCGGCGAAGCTTTGGGGCCACGGGGTCTATTATTCCTCGCACTCTAAAACCTGACAGCTCTCTCTTTAATCCTGTCAAATATCATTGTGCTCAGAGGCTGCTCTGGGCGTGAGAGCTGGTCGTTCGTCATGTGCGGCGGTTTCCAGGTAGGATGATAAATTTGATGAACGATCCACCTGCAATTGATGGTGGCATCTCCTATTGGTTAAAGAGGATCTTTGGTTCCACCCAGTGAAGAAAATCTCCCAATGGCCAGATCCGAGGTCAGATAAGTATTGTTTTTCTTCAGACAAAGTGTGATATGCGCTTTTTGGGAGCACTAGATGAGCTTGCTTAGGACTGTGAGAGGGTCCTCTCTTACAGGTGGAGGGACAGCGCCACCTGTATGGTCATGTTTACCTTTGGCTGACAATGAGGGGAGGTTGTGTGGCAGATCGCGACACCCATGGTTGCCAGTTCATGTCCTAGCATAGTTACCAGTTGAATGTCTAAAATTTTTAAGTGGATTGAAAGGGACAGACAAAATGAGTCCTCAAATTGGGGGGGTCGGGGGTGACGTCATGCGCTCGAGTCAGGAGTCAAGATCGATGGAGTCATTAAAGGGGAGGCGCCTCGTCGGCTCCCCCCACCCCCCACGAGGAGCCCACAGAGTGCTGTTAATTAACGTCGGCTGTGGAGCTCTCCTCTTTCTCCCCAGAGCAGTTCGTCCATGAAGCCAAGGACATTGTAAATATTGTGTCACGCGACAGGCTGAAAACACAAAGTGCTTTGCCTCATTAAGTGCTTCAGCCTGATATCGGAGAGGGGTGAGGGTAGGGGGCGGAGCCAATCGGCCCAAGGAAATGGCCAGATCGCTGGCTGATTCTTTTCCTCCTAACATTTTACCGTACGGTCAACCATAATACTTATACATAATACATAATACTTAGTCATCACCTACAACCCAAGAGAAGACAATGATATGGGGTGATGGTGAGGGACATGAGTGTCGCAGGAAGCGAGCGGAGATGGAGGACATGCTCGGATTGCCGCGAGACTGTCACCAGGGACTCCGGGTCTAGCCTGCCGTCAAGGCCTGACCCACAGAGATAATCCGGACAGCGGGATCACACGCTCGGGTGGGTCAGTAATGAATCAGTCGGATGAACTGGTAAAGACGGAGATTGTTTGTTTTTTATAGAAATCTGTTGCAATGCGGGAGCGTCTGTCCGATCCGGCGGGTGACAGGAAGAGCGAGACTCACTGACCGTGAAACTGACGAGTTGCAGTCAACACAGCTGCGGCAGCCAAGCGCGCTCATTGAAAGGCAGCCCACACTGCCCACCTCTCCCCACCCCCCCACCCCACTTTCGGCCAGGCCGCTCTGACACTCCAGGGTGATCTTTGTGTACAACGGCGCCTCCATTGGCTGGGGGGAAACACTGCATTTGGGTGGGTTGAGGAGAGATGGAAAAAAAAATGTGCTGATATCAGAGTTGGGGATCGCAGAAAATCAAGTGCAATGTAATTAAGGACACAGAACTGTGGCCTTAAGGTATCCGTTGAAGTGTAGTTAAGCTGTTGTACCTTTGAAGGACATATCTGACCTGAATTATTCTAAAAAAAAAAAAACCGACTCTCCGAATGGTCAGGAGCTGTAAGTATGGGGCTCCTGACTAAAGGATCCACTGTTACCTCATGTCAGTCCCCTGTCCTGTCTCCGCCAGGTTGACCATCCACGCCGAGTGTCCTATGCACCTGGAGGACTTCCCCATGGACGCCCATGCCTGCCCGCTCAAGTTTGGAAGCTGTAAGCCCAAATGTTGTCCTGTTCCTGAAGTATCTCCTCCGTTTGTGCAATACAGTAGGCAGGACCCACAAAGTGACCATAGCGCCAAAATTAATGCTGAATTAGTGTTTTCAACATCACCATCGCAAGTCAGACTCCTGTGTTCAGTTTTCAGGATTTCAAATGCATATTTCCTTGCCAATAATTGAATTTTAGTTCAGCTGGCCCAGCGTTACGACGCATGAATCGATTAAAGTCTTTATGAATTTTTCCCAGAGGAGGTCAGCAAATCTGGCTTCAAAGCCTCTTTGGAAAAGTCGCAGGTAGAAAGTAACAATGCAGGCATTAGATATCTGGATTACGCAGATATATTGGGACAGGTTGACTCATGGCAGTCAGCGTTCCGGCCTTGTTCCGGAATTCCCAGCAAGCCTTTTTCCTGTTTGCGCCAATTTTCCTCTGTGCAATTATGGCACTTTGAACGATGAGCATCACCTTCATTAGATGTGTATTTATAAGAATGGGGGCCCTTTGCCGTGCTGGTGAGTAATCTGCTCAATAAGGCCCGTATGTGGTGTTGGGCGCGTAATTAAACCCCTTTGTTAGCTGCCGTCGGTTCTGGGCAGCCTGTCCTGGGCCTGATCCCTGTGCTTTGTTTCTCTGAAAAGATTTTATGGATGCTTTTGTTCCAGTTTTTAGCAGAATGATCAGTACGGGGGCCCTGTCAGGTTTTCACTATATTAACAGTGAGCGTATGGATTAAACTTTTGCGTGTGCGTATGCGTGTGCGTGTGTGTGTGTGTGTTGGTGTGTACAAAGCTGTGTCTGTGTGTGTGTGTGTGTGTGGATTATGTGTATATTACATTGTTTGGACCAAATGTTCCCCACAATATAATAAAATAAAAACCTGGGTTTTTTTTTTGATGTTGTGGGGACCATTTTTCAGGTCCCCACAAAGATCTGTGCCTGCAGTCAAAAAACTAAAAATACCACGAGTCTCGTATTTTGTTTGGTTACTTATGGTTACGGTTAGGGCTGGCTAGGGGTTAAGAAATTAATGGAGAGTCCCCACAAGGATATAACTGTAAACTTGTGTGTGTGTGTGTGTTTGCACGTGTGTGTGTGTGTGTGTGTGTGCGTGCCTCGGTCTGCCATATTTCTGAGGAAAACTCATGCATCAACAAACCACCTCTATAACAAAGACACCTACCGCTATAATAAAGACCCAGAATCCAATTTTGCCGCCGCCGTTCGTACCGCCAGCTGTCCGGCGTGAACCCGCAGCCCCGGCCTACAGCTGCTCTCCACTGTCGGAAAGGCGCGTGACCCAAAATCCAAGAACAGCCATTCCGCCGAGAAGCTGACAGTATGTAGACATGAGCAATGCCACTCCGTAACATGACCGGGTTTTAATGAACTCCGGTAAATACCTGGGGATATAGAAACAGGAATATTTACTTGATGTTTGAAAGGTTACATTGCTGCCCATTTTGGTCAGTTATAGATGAAGCTGCAACTCAGATCAAGCAGATATATTAAATATTTTGCCTGGAGTTTTTTTGACAGAGAAAGAGGGTAATGCTGCGTCCCGGCCATTAAATTGCTTTAATGAGTGATGCTGAACCTGTCACATCCAGCACGTTTGCTCCCATCTCGTATCTCATTCCTTTCAAAAACATCGGCTGCCGTATCCCGTAGACACACTTCACTTCCCTCACATGCACGTTACCCGGTCGAGGCTTTTGCCCAGGAATCCGCCTGGAGTGTCACAGACCTCACTAACCCATAATCACCCCTCCACCACCCCAGATGCATATACCAACAATGAAGTGGTTTACATCTGGACCAAAGGGGATGAACGTTCCGTTGCTGTGGCAGAGGACGGCTCACGGCTCAATCAGTACGACCTGCTGGGCCACGTCATCGGCAAGGAGACCATCAGCTCCAGCACAGGTGACCCCCGCACGTCGCAGGCGTGACCCCGCGCCACCCCAAACGTCACGGTGGCAGTAGCACTCTACAGCAATTCTTCTTTTACTTTATTTCTGCGTTCATCAGCAGACAGAGAGGGTGGAGTCGTTCATTACCAATTTCACATTTTAATCATGTGGTTTGGTGCACAGTTAGGAGCCCTCTGCTGTCACAGGTGGGGGGGTGGGGGTGACTCTTTTCCCTGGTAGAACTGGGCATCCAACCCCCGCCATCCATTTTCCAACTATATGGGTTGTATGGGGTTATTCTGCTTCTTTCTCATTTTTAATCTTCTGATTATTATTATTATTATTATTATTATTATTAGTGCTCTCCTGGCACCCTAGCTCACGGACGGTATTCCGGCCTGGTTGTCCCTCTAATGTCCTTCGTGTCCTGCCGCATGTGACAGCAGGGGCCAAAGCTGATTAATGCCCCCGGAGCGTGTGGCCGCCACGCCCCCTTTAATTGCCGTCGCCTGGCCTCCCAGACAAAACGCTCCTCTGCCCGACGATCCCGTCGCTTTTGTCCTCCTCGGAGCTGCCAGCGGCGCGGAGAGTCGCCGCTCAGCAGATTTTTTTTTCTCTTTTCCGAGGGCGACTGCTTCCTCGTTTTTTAAATATCAGCAGTCCTCTTCAGATGACATTGTCCTTCAGGCCGTACCGTCTGAAGGGCGCGAAGCGCTGACAGTGTGGCTCGACCCGTGAACGCCCTCACCTCAAACAACCGGCGCAGAACGTGGCTCCGATCGTCACGAAGGCGGGCGGGCTGCGTCTGTAAACTCGCACTGTTCCGCTCATAGATCACTGCCGTGTGACAGCGTAGCCTAGCATGTTCAGAGTGAGATCATCTGACTTTAGTTGTGTATATGCTAGTGCCTCGACAAAAATCTATCTTTCTGTGTATCTGTCTCTCCGTCCGTTCGTCCATCCACCCATTTGTCCATCCATCCTGGGGGAACTGAAGTCTTTCCCAGTGACACAGGGCACAAGGTGGGGGTTCAACCTTGGTTGGATATGGATCAACCGCAACCTGTTTGACTGATTACCGCCCCCCCCCCCCGCTTTCTTCTCTCCTCTCCTCCTTCTCCCCTTCCAGGAGAGTACATAGTGATGACAGCCTATTTCCATCTGAAAAGGAAGATTGGCTACTTTGTCATTCAAACGTACCTCCCCTGCATCATGACCGTCATCCTGTCCCAGGTCTCCTTCTGGCTGAACCGGGAGTCCGTCCCAGCACGCACCGTTTTCGGTGAGTCTCCCGGTCCCGGGATCAACAGATGTCTACATGTCTGGTCCCAGGGTCTATGAACGTCTGGTTGTACGTCAGCGATACGTGCTTTATAATCTGCTGGAGGTCAGACTTACACGTTGACCTTTTTGAGGACCTCGAAAGCGGCCGGTGTCTCTCACAACAGTGACTCTCCTACTTGGAAAGTTGAGTTTGGGTAGAGTAAAAGTGTTTGGGGGGCAGGGGGGTGCCATGGTGCGCTCTTGGGCGTTTCAGAGCTCCAGGGAATTCAGATTCAATCTGATTGACCCGTAATTAGCGGGGCTGTACAAAACCACTTAATTAATTACTGATTAGCGGAGGGTCGTTTAGAACGGGCTTGAGATGGAGCGGTGTGGCAGGCCACCCTAGGGGATGGTCACACCGCAATCTGCTCTTGTTGCAT
The DNA here is from genome assembly GCA_026776945.1 of Isichthys henryi. Lineage (NCBI taxonomy): Eukaryota > Metazoa > Chordata > Actinopteri > Osteoglossiformes > Mormyridae > Isichthys > Isichthys henryi. Next base: position 2,388,776 of record JAODJX010000066.1, read on the forward strand.
CAGCCATGGAATGGGGGACATCAGGAGTGAGGACCTAGCTGTGCCTGCATGCGATCGACCGTCGGGCTTCTCTCATCCGGCCCCCCTTTCCTGTACCGCCATGGACACGTCTAGGGGTGGAAGCCAGGACTCCATACACACACACACACACAAACACACACACATACAGGCAATAAAGGTCAATAGATCATTAGAATAACATGAGGGTCACATGATCAGTCGGCATCCCCAGGGCGAACTAAGAGGCTGCTTAGGGCTCGGTGACCACCAAGTGGCGCCCCCACTGATCAGCCTATCAGAACGGTGAAGGAAGATGACAAATGACAACTAGGTTAGTCAGATTTTGCTTAGAGTCCCCGAAAGGGTTTGGCCAACCCTGGTTGTCCAACTGTCTGACAAGAGCTCTTGAGGTAATGTAAAAATTCCACAAGGGGCAATTCAGTCGAGGGGGAGGGGCTCAGTACCACTGACATGCCGGTGCAGGACTGCGACAGGTATCTAAAATGCGTTTAAGCCCCCTGCCGCATCTGCCGCTCTCTGGGGTAACGTTTCCTCCCACAGTGCCGGGAGTTCAGGAGATTCACTTTACTTTCCCGTTAACCTTTTCGTCAGAGAGATCGTCACGGCGCTTAAAGAAACAAGGCGACCGCCGTCCCTTTAAATAGCAGGAGCCCCCCGAAAGCCCACAAGGGGTACAGAGACACGGGCGCTGGCGTCGCCTCTGAAATGTCAGCCGAGAAGTTTATATTTAATTAAGGAGCGGGCCGGCGACCGCGAGCCGGCGTCGGGATTCCTTCTCCTGACGTGACCTGATATTTCCCGTGGAAAATCCTGTCTGTGCCGTTTTTACACGCCCATGTGCGATACATGATTTATTGCTCGAGCGGCAGCGTTGCTCAGCTAAAGAATGGGCGTCCTACGCCAGTAAGGAACATGGGAGACGAGTGGCTTCAGCGCACTGAGGTTCTGTGTCTCGCCCCAAACTTTTACAAAGTTTAATGAGGACCTTCCGGAATATTCTGCACTTCGTACTGTGGCTGCTCATAATTGTACTTGTTTTTTTCTCCCCTGTCCGCTTATTATAGAGGTTTTAGGGAGCTGTGTGACAGGGAGAGGCGTGAGAACGTCCCAGGGCGGGGCGAGGTCAGGTGACGTGAGCGTAGCAGAGGACTACTGCCATTTCTGCGGCCTGATGCTCATTTTATTTGTCTGTCTCTTTTATGATTCCTCATCTCTCCACTCCCATGCCCAGATAAAACAGGTCATTTGCAGGAAGACATGCAGTGATTATGGACCCTGTATCCTGAACGCTACCTCTAGCTGAAACTGTGACTGGAATGACAGCACACAGAAATTCCTGAAAGACGCTGATTCGTGTTATTTTTTTTTGTCTATCCTCCGTATACTGTGCACTCCTTCAGAAATTAATTTGTTGGTCCAGGATTGTACAGTCAAACTATTCAGTGAAATTTTAATGCAACTTGACCGTTATGGCGTCGACCAGTAGGAGTCGCTGTACCTCCAGGAATGTAATTATTATGTCATTATATGATGTTTTAAACACAGTGTAAGGCTTATAATCGGTTGTGTGCATCCTTTCAGGTGTCACCACTGTGCTCACCATGACAACCCTCAGCATCAGCGCTAGGAACTCGCTGCCCAAAGTCGCCTACGCTACAGCCATGGACTGGTTCATGGCCGTCTGCTACGCCTTTGTCTTCTCGGCACTCATCGAGTTCGCCACCGTCAACTACTTCACCAAGAGAAGCTGGGCCTGGGATGGCAAGAAAGAGGCGCAGGAAATGAGGGTGGGTGACGTTGCGTTGCGATGCAGTTCTTGTCCAGCTGATGCTGTGTTTTATCTCCTGTTCTGTACGTGGATTTCCTGGGGAATAAGTTTGATGACGAAGATGATTCCGGTGGAGACTGAACTGTTCAAAGCTAACAAGCCCGTCTGAGCTGCAGAGGACCCGGGACGTCCTTCTGGGGATCGCTGTCACCGCACCAGTGCTTTGATCCCATCGCTCAGGGGGGCGTGATTAGGGCTGGCCCAAGCAGGAGAGCAAAACAGGAACCAACGGGCTTCCCGCTTCCAGCATGACAGGTTTGCCTAAGTAATCAGGAGTCCCAGAGGAAAGGAAAGGGCACAGTCATCAGTGGGTTGCAAGGGGAGGGATAACTTTCTGATAAATGGCTAAAAAGACATTCATGTGCATTTATGGATGGTGGAATCGTCCGTGATCCACACATTATGAATATGAAATGAGGTCCTTCTTGATTCGCTGTTCTTTGGGTGGGCGGGACTTGAGGAGGTGTGAGGATAGTACAGGGAAACAGAGAAATTCTGACGGAACATGGTCACAGGGGAGGTGATCAGCTCTGAGTGCTGGAAGCTATGCAGTGGGGTCTCCCACGTCTTCGGGGATTAAGTCAGAGGCAAGTGGAGGAGAGAGACTTAGCCCCCCCTCCCCACCAGCACCACCATTATTACAACTATTACGGCACCAAGACGAAACAAGCAATGGCTCCCTTTGCCCCGCCCATCCCAGTGGGAAGAACAAGACTGTTAATTACAGGATTGTTGACTAGGATAAGCAGTTAGATGATGGATGGGTTGATGGATGGATGGATGGATGGATGGATGGATGGATGGAGGGATGGATGGATGATATGAAATTTTGTGTGCATGGGGGGCAGTGAACCATAATAATCAGTGGTGGGGGTGGATGTTTTCCGTGTCTCATCATTTCTGGATACTTCCATCCAATGCGTGTAGACTGTATGGCATTATGCACGTGCTGGCAGAAGCACGGGTCAGACATGCCCAGGTTCCATGAGGTCACCCTCAGAACCCTCCTCGTAGCTTCACTGACACGTCCTTAAGTAAAAGTTCAATCTGCATCCCACAGACGCTGAATATTACAGTAATTACAATGAAGCATCTCACCATATGTGCCGCTTAACAATTAATGCTGTTGTTAGTTTCATCGGGAACTTCATTCTCTCCCGTGGAAGAATTTGACAGATGCCGTAAAACAGCAAACAGAAAAATCCTGAGAACGACTTTCATACCTACCGTATAAAAGTCTCCGGGAAGGAAATACGGCCAACCTTACAGGCCCCGAACGGCGCCTAAAGACCAAACATAAATGATGCAAGTTTTCGCAAGCGAGTTTTATCGTGAAAGCCAGTCGCGATCCTTCCTGCAAATCCGTTACCTAATCACCCCGGCGTGTGTCGGCTGAGTTTTCTGTTGAATCATGTGTCGGGGGGGGAATTAAATCGTTTAAGAGGCGTCTGCGTTTAGGGCTGACGTGCTAGGGAGTCTGCTTCGCGGCCTTCCAGCTCACAAGGGCGATTGTCCCGGCTAACGCTGTCCCTCAGCGTGAGCTGTGAGTCTGTGAGGTTTGTTTTTAACTTTTTTCCCTTCACTTAATCCCCAAACGGCCTCTCGCTAACCTGCGGGTGCTGCTATTAACTTCTTCCTCCCGCTTGTCTGACGGATTGAAGCAGCTCCAGTGTAGCGGATGACGTTCAGAGGCGTGTGCTAAAAGCCTTCTGGCGTACATTGTTCGTTGCACTCCTCCCATGCCAACGCGTCCGCTCCGAAATTACCCACAATGCCACCGTGGATGCACCCGCAGAATAGAAGCTGTTGAGAGGGTCTCTTTCAGAAAATATCGTCAGATGATGGGGCAGGCACTATGATGCCTAAGTGTGATGTTTGTATTGACACGAGCCTTTAGGGTATTGAGGGTGAAACCTTTTTGGGTGAGATTATTCATAAGAATGAAGGTTTCTGAGCAGGCTCTGTGGTTTCCAGTTCCTAGACAGGATCTCCTGTTGTACTTTTCAAAATGATGTTTAACAAATCATGTCTATACTCCCTATATTGTTTTGCTTAAGATATTCAGCTTGAGAAATATAACTGTAATAATAATTATTGCTGTATCTAATATTTATATGGCAAATTTAGTGTTGTATGTTTAATGTGGTTCTTCATAGTTTTGTAGACTACCAAATAATATATCTCAGTTCATACATTTACAAATAGTGCATCTAAATTACCCTCACAAATCATATTTTTAGTATTCCAGTATATTATGAAGTTTCCATAATGGAAGATTTGAGATCTGGTTAGGGGTGGGGAATGGAGGATGCAGGTTTCCATGGATACGTAAGAACTCAAACAGCATCATCCTGTTAATGCACATTAACAGACTTATAGAACGTTTATAGAAGTTACACAAAGAGTGCTCTGTATCTCTCTGGGCTGATTTACCGTACTACTTAAACATAAAAGATGTCTGCTGTTTAATTGAATCAGGAAACTCCTCTCCATCGTCCTGCTACCCCTTGATACTAATTAGACGGAAATTAATTAGTGGCGTTTGTCTTTTCGAGCTGCTGTAATGAGTGTCTCCTTTATCATTCAGAGAAGGGAGTCTGCCTCCCTCTCCAAAAAAGCCAACAACACGTTCAACATAGTGGGAACGACCTATGCCATCAACGTGGCGAAGGACCCGGGGTTGACCACCATTGCCAAGAGCGCCACCACAGTGCCCGTGAAGATGCCCAAGGTGGAGGAGCACATGGTGGAGGCCAAGAAGTCCTACAACCGCGTCAGCAGAGTGGATAAGATATCACGCATCATCTTCCCCGTCCTATTCTTCATCTTCAACTTGGCTTACTGGGCGACGTACGTCAACAGGAAGCCGATCATCATGAGGTCGAACCCGCAGAAGTAAATCCACGGCAGGAAAACCCCACAAAGCAGATATTGAGCGACCGAATGTCGCCAGCTACTCCCTAACGTATATGAGTTTGACTTCATTTTATTCGCAAGATTACATAGGTTTAGGCATAAACGATGTAGAGTCACATAAATATATCTGGACGTTCATTTGTCGTTTCATTTATTTGTCATACGAGAAACCTTCCTTGGGTGTTTTGTTTCTGCCCTAGCTTCCTCTGACCTAGCTAGCAGCTGCAAAACATGAAGGGGAGCACTGTACCTGCTTCTATTCTATAAACAAGGCTTTTTTTTATCATTTTAAGAGATGTTCAAGTGCCACACTGTTACTCTGCCAACGGGGGGCACCTCATAAGGTATACCTGGGCAGAGCCCGCATGGTTCCTGGGCGCCCTCCTCTGTAGCCAGAACTTATAGCAGTCGGGCTGCCTGTAGAGAAGCTGTAGGTCTGTCCTCAGTAGCCGTCACCGTTTGGCCCGGCCCGGTGCCGTCGTGACGCCAGGAATTACTTTCGTCTCCCGTGGACCCATCTGTGTGTTTTCCGGTCCAGTGGTTCTCATTGTGTTGAAACTCTTCAGTGTGCTCGGTGCAAAGAAGAGAGGGAGGGAGAGAGAGAGAGAGAAAGAAAGAAAGAAGGAAGAACGAAAGAGAGAAAGAAAGAAAGAAAAAGAGAGTGCCTTTCTGAATACCACACCTAGATCAATCTTAGGCATGTGTTGATGTCTCTAAGGTTAGAGTAATATGTCCCTCCCGCTGGTCCCCACAGGACGTTACACACGTGGGGTGACCTCCATTGAAATTGCTCACTAAGGAACAGCCCTTTGACCCAAGCAAGCAAAATAATGCATCTTGCATATTTTGGATTAGTGCCCTATACACAATGAATAGCATTCAACATCAACATTAGACCTTCATATATAAATCTCCGCAGAATATGACCAAATGAATGGGTTGATCGAGCACTGGGTGGTATTTACAATGATTAATTATGAAATCGCAGTATTTTTGCAGTATTGCAGTATTCTTTATGCATGTCCTATGTTTTGGCATATTCATCAACAGTTTATTAACTTTTGCATAGTGCCGTGCTTTATAGAAAACCGAAAAAACCACGGCGTCAGTCTTTACGTGGCATGAGTTTTCTCTGTTGTTCGTTTTTCTTTCTCCATTTTCGTTTAGGCGTCTCAAACCCGTTAGTTGACGTTGTCTTTTTATCGGGCACGCTACGCGTATATGCAGCCAAACTGCATTGACTGGAACTTTCCATAGAGCACTGTAGCTACACTTTAATGAACGGTTCACATTTGCGGACGTCTAAAAGTATGTGTAGTTTAGTCGGGCTTGTATTTTCGGGGTAGATTAGATAACAAGGCATCTTGTTTCTGTAGAGTGTAGCATTACGGAGTGAAAGCAGGACACCACAGACCATACCACTGCATGCATGTTTCGAGTGTTTTTTTTTGTTTGTTTTTTTGCCCGGTGTCTAAATCGTACTTTGCTAGGCCTGCGTCCCACTTATGCGAAGGTGCCCCTGTGTTTCATCTGTAGTGCGTGAAGAATACCCAGCAGCACATCCACACCAAGTGGTGAGGGCCAGGCCGTCCGTAAAGGCCGCCTTCTGCCAGGTCTGAACACTGCCGGCGATGTCTGCATTTTATACCAAAAGGAGTGAGATTTATGCTAAGTGCTACGGTTAGCGATCTGCTTCAGGTGAGGGTCCTAACCAAACTCTCGCCTTTGATGCCAGAGGTAGCATTCCGTTGCAAGTAAATCTGGTTAAAATTTGTTGCAAATTGTTCTCATTTTGTACGTTTTGTCTCGGTTAAAAGGTGTGCAGCTGTCAGGCGACAATGTCCGCTAATCAAGAGAGCTACCAACAAAAGGGTAGTACAGATAGGGCTACAGTAGTTACTGCATGCAGAACGTGTGTTTTCTGCTTCTAAATCAGCCAAGATGGCAAGCACACCTGCTTCTGCATAAACTTCCAGAACATTCTAGGAGTTCCGCCCAGCCTCCCACACAAGTATTGCAGCTTACGTAGCAATCTCGCTTGACCTTTCCTTTTAAAATCGTGATAAAAAGTACAGCTTGTCTCAGTACCTGAGAACCGTGTGGCTTTTCTTTTATGCCAGACAAAATAAAATAAGAGACGATCATGGTCACGTTTTAAACGTGAAGGCTTGTTTAATAGTGATGTATTGTGTCGTTTATTCTTTTCAGCGTCTTACGGTTTTTTTTTTTCCCGTACTGTTTGCTTTGTTCTTAAAAATAATGATTGTTGGGGTAAAGAAATGCTTGTGACAGGTTTTACGTGGATTCTTGTAGTAATGTAACGTCATTTTAAAAAAAAAAAAAAAAAAAAAACAAAAAAAAGGAAGTGATCCAATCGTAAAATCTCCCGAACCCATCGGGCGTCTCGGCGCCGGGTTCATGAAGACGTCGGTCGGTCAGTCGGTCGGTCGTGTCGTGACGCGTCGCGTGAGCCGTGCTGTGAAGCATGCCCAAACTGTGTCTGTGTTTTCACACTGTGATTCGATGCATGTGCGGGGGAAAGGGTTGGCTTACTCTCGAACCCGAACCTCTCTGCTGACCCCCGTTGGGCCATCTAAGGCATGGTTTGCTGATAGACCCCCCCCCCCCACACTTTGCCTTTGCCCATGCGTTTCTGTTAGTCCTTCGCTATAGCCAGAGAGAATCAAGATGACCACTGATCTTTATGGTCATGAAGGCATCTCACTGGGATTTGGCACGTTCAACGTATGTAGTCAGAAACCAAACGGGACTTGACTGCAACGTGACCAATTAACGAATCATCCTGATTAGCCAACACACATAAGATCGCCGTGCAGTACTTTATTTTTGTTAAATCCTTCCTAGGGAATTGACGCATCTTAACGTGGGATAACATGACAGATATATAGTGTCTCGTCCAACCCAGACGCCGAGCTGAGTTCCACGAGTCCATTCGTGCTCGAGTCAGCTTGAGCTGCTCCTCAAACCTTCCCTTTTGCGTCTTAGTGGGTTTATCAGGACCGACCATCTTTAAGTGCCACCAGTTAATGTCCATTTAGATAGGAAGCAGTTGGCAGTCCCTGAACATCTTCATCCAGATTCTTGACCCATTTGTCAAGGTTGATACTAGTTATCACAATGTATAGGGCTAGTATACGTAACAAACGCTAAACGTTATATAGGGAACACAGCAGCACTGCCTACAACCCAATGCTTAAACCACTGCTTTGACCCCCCTGCCCTTTGACCTTCACATAATGTGGGGTCAAAGGTCACCAGGGCCTGTTACCATAAACACAAAATACAATATGGCATGAAATGAAGGTCACTCTTTCTTTTTTTCCTGCCTGTTCCTACCACACTTACTTTTTATCTCCCCGCACAAGGGATTGCAGATATAGACAATGAAAGATTTATTTATGTTCAGCATAAAGCTGGTCGTGTCTGCTCTCATTAAAAAGTTTGGCTGACTGTGCGTTTTATTTTTGCTGTTCCTGATACTGTGGCTCTTGTTTTTAATAGTACTCAAATATTCACATTAGACAGCCCCCGTCACCGGAGGCAAACAGCATGCTCGCGTACCTGCGGATCATTCTGGAAGCTTCACTTTCACCATACTGTGAACTGCGTTGTACTGTCAAAAATAAAATGTGACACCCAATAAATGATTTATCGCCAGCATTTTTTTAAAAAAAAAATCATTTGGTGGTTATTTTTAAAGGAAATGAACCGCTGTTCTGGTGCGTAAAAGTGTGATGTTACCAGGCTACAATGTCATATGGAGTAACTCTTGTGTTGTGAGCCGTTGTCTATGGGGAGGGGGG
>JAODJX010000066.1:2415265-2430811 GCA_026776945.1 Isichthys henryi
CCCCCCCCCCCCCCCCCCCCCCCCCCCCCCCCCCCCCCGCCCCCCCCCCCCCCCCCCCCCCCCCCCCCCCCCCCCCGACGATTTAAAATCTTTTGTAAAACTGCAGTATTCTCTTCATAATTTGGCTGCTCTTTGCAGGAAATGAGTGTTTCTTAGCGGGAGCTTACAGGGTGATTGCTGCCAGGGCCCTGAATGTGTCACGATTTAATTGGTTATTAGGTCAGCATGTGCAGATTGAATTCACACAGCGCTGGCTGCTTCAACCATCAGACCTTAAGAATATCCGTCTGTCAATCACAGACCCTCCTCCGTGTCTCCTTACATCATAGCCTAGTCAAGAACAAGGCGTAAAAATCGACCTTACAAAAATCATAAATACAAACAGATCGTGACCTTTTTTTTTTTTTTTTAAATTACAGTTGTTTGTGTAATTAGTGTTCCTTTCTCATAAGACGAAATCATATCCTGCCCAAAAAACTATGGTTATTAAAACTAAGCCTCATTTTTAATGTGTTTTTTTTTTGTAACTCTGCATCTTACGCATTCATACTTTGATAAGTGATGCGAAATGTGGAGATAACAATGAAATGCAATAATAGCAATAACACATTTCAGATGTTAGATTGCGCGATAATGTGCGGTAAAATATATCTGTTATCTGAAAGAACCTTCCCAATAATGGCAGTGTTATGCCTTAATAAAAATCGTTAGACAACATTTCATTTGGTTGCCAAAGCAACTATTCACTTGATTTTTTTCTCTGTAAAAAACAAAACACTAAACTACACAAACAATAGTACCTTAAATTAGTTATTGATTTTAACCCATTATTTTGACAGTTGCCATAAAGTGTGGATCGAACCAGTCCCGTCCCCGTCCCCCCCCTGTCCCCCCCCATTTGGTGCAGAGTGTTTCTCGGTGTTCTGTCTGTTTCCGTGGGCGACGGCGGAGCCCGCACGCTCCGATGGTGGCCACGGGCCAAGAGGACGTGCGCGGAGCACCTCCTCTGCCGTAACCCGATAAATCGGAGGAGCGAGACCTTGGGAGATGTGATTCGTAGCCCCCCAGGGAGACTTAGGGGCTGGCCCTCGCCTGCCAAAATCCACACCTCTGGGTCTCCGATGAGGAACCAGCCGGGCGAGGAAGTGATAAATTGTAGATGAGTGGTCACTCTCTTTATGAGGGCAGGGAAAAGTGGGTCAGCTGGACAGCACTTACAGGTAAAACGCCTGTAAATATTGTCATCATTAGGCCTTCGAGGTCCCCGTCCTCTGTGCACTGCTTGTTAAACCCATCTCATATTGGTACTGTTACAGTATTTTCGCAGCTTTGGAAAGAGCATATTTTCTGCCCCGAGAAAGTTTAAAAAAATCCAGTTGTCTGTGTAAAGAGAGCCAGCCGAACCTCCTCGTTGGCAGCCGTCCTCTGCCTCCCACACCTCGCGCTCATTTCCGCGGCCGTCAGAGCCACCTTGGCGTTTTCACGAGGCTCACCCTGGCTTTCAATCTGCGCACCCCTGAACCCGCTCCAGGGACGGGGGCGACGAGGAAATGGATGGCCCTTGACGCACTTAAGCGCTCAGCCGTCTGCCTGGAATCCCGAGCAGCATCTGCGAGCTCTCTGACCCAAACCTGCCATCTAACGGGGTCGCATCACTTTAAAAAATTAATGGTGTAAAATGGATAGCTGATGGGGCTATGTCAACATTAAAATCGCAGCTGAGGTCCTGGAATAATGATGCACCGGGACCTCTCCTGTCCCACTAAGATCCCATCATCTCTGACATCAGAGCTCAGAAAACTCCAGTCTTTCGGGACGTTCGGACCAGAAGCTTTCCAGAATGTTCTCATATCCCTGGGACACACGGGAGAAGGTTCTATGCTTTTTAGTCCTCCAAATTCTTCTTTACTTTTGGAAAAACGGCACAAAACGATGGCATGAGCGCAGCGCTGTTCTCTAACACGTAAAATGGCGGAATCTCGTCATGCCACCCCGTCGTGACTGCTTTTCTCAATCATTGACGTCGGAGGTCTCTATTCCTGAATCACCTCGACACCGTTGACCTCCACATTTATCGTGAAGACTGACATCCTCTGTCTCTCAAACCACGCTAAGATTAGCGAGACTGAGGATCGGTCAGAGGCATCTGTTAAGCGGAAATTGAGAAAAACCACATAGCCGCTCATTTGGGCAGATTTGTCACACTCACGTCCTCATTAGTATGGTCTTTCAAACACTGTTTAACATTTCCAAATGTCTTTGGGTAATGGGAAATAATTTGTTTGAATGACCATTAGGCCATAATATCAAAGCGTATTTCTTTAGGAGGTCAGGAATCTTGCGTAATGGTGAGGTTTAAATTTGCAGCTCGTGTGTGCGGAGAGTCTGTGTATTTCGGATTATTTCCGGCTCACTGAAGTGATTATTCTTGGTAGTGCTTAAACCTTAGATTTCAGATAAACTTATCCTGTGTGAAAGACGTAAAAAATGCATTGACTTTAATCAATTAGAGTGCCGGAGGGATTCTGAGAGTAAGCGAGGACAAAAATCGCCACAGCGATTTTAGAAACCGACAGGAACGCGATGAAGTGGAGTAATCAATTGGCAAGTGTATGAATGGAGTTTTGAATCTGCTAGTGTGCTCGGCAACGTGACTAATAAATTAAATGCTCTTATAGAAGTGGTGAAACCTGCCGACTGATGGGGACTCTGGAACACAGAAGCGATTTGAGGTAAGTCAGCAAATACAGGGGCTCCTCACTCCTTCCAGTCTCAAGCCACATTGGCTTACAAAACAGATACTCTATCCCAGCCCAGCACATCAACAGAGAGATACCAGTTATTTAGTTACGGTCCATCCGCCTCACATTTTGATTCATTGATCAATCAGTAGCTCCGAACTCACCTTCCAGGGAGGGAGCGGGATTGTTACTTCTTTTGGTTAAGCTTTATTGCTACTCTGCCCTCCCTGCTAGTGGAACGACCTCACTGACAAGCATCTTTCTTTATTTTCTTAAGGCTCCTGCCATCAATAAATCCTATCGATACGTCTTCGTGTTTCTTAAGACCAAAGTGTTTGAAGGCCGAGGATGAGTTTAGATACCTTACTGTTCTCAACCTGATTTTTTTCCCAGCAAAATATGCAGCTGGAAAAGCCAAACAAGTAGAAGTTATGCGATAAAATAATAACAGGACTGCAGGACATGGTGTTACGCTCAGAAGTCTGGGAGCAAAGCTCCGAGAACAGGAGCTCGGAAGCTCGATGAATGACTCTGGCGGAAGAGCTTCTACCAGCATAAATTATCACCCTTTGAGCCGTGCGTCTGTCGGATTTCCTGTTTGTTCCTCTTTGTTGGTGTCTGACTGCCTGTTTCTTCGCCTTGCGCCAAGTGGTTGCATCCATGCGAGAACTTGCTGAAGTGTCTTTAAAGCAGGAGATCCTAAGCTTATCATTAGCCAAAGATATGCTGTGAATTGGTGGCTAACAGGGGAGCTGGCACTCTGGGGACCAATCACCTTTCAGCTGGGGCCAGTTCCTCAGTGATCCCGCCCCTTCCGAATAGTCCTCAGCAATCCTATAGGGTCTGTGTCCATCCTCAGCATTGCTTGTAATTGCTGAGCCTTGTACAATCTGTTTTTCTAGAATCTTCTTCCATGGGCCAAATTTTCAAGAGCCCACTATTAAGGCCTACTTTTCTAGAACCTACTACTGATCCTATAGGATGGTCGAGCTCAGACTGCAGTGGCTCGCAGGCTGTCCGCGATTAGCAGAAAATCATTTGCGTCTCTTTGAAGTGGAAGCCCAAGGTTTTCGGCTCGTGGGACCTGTTTCATTGGCCCTTGGCTGCCGACATCTTCAGTAAATATATTCTCTGCTGACAGCCAGAAGCATCAAATTTGTCCTTTCGTCTGTGCAGGGGAGGGGGTGGAGTTGGAGGGCTATAGAAATCGGCAGGGTAAGGCCAAGGTTATTGCTTTTGTTTTCAGCGTAACATATTGCTTTAGGAGTATGTGGCAGAGCCTGTCTGAGGTGGAAACAGCTTGCAAAACCCTGAGAAACATCTCTGCGTCGAGCTCGGAGCAGGCCGCACGCTGCTGATTAAAAGTGAGCCCTGAGTCGTGCGCCAAAGGCTATGAGGCACCCTTAGCGCTTAAATGATAGTATGCAAATATGAAGGTGAGGACAAATGGTCTTGAACAGGCTAACCGGCGTGCGGCTCAGCCCCTCGTGAGATGGGGCCTCTCGTTAACGCGCGCGATGCTGAGCGCGGTACACTTTAGCGCCCAGATGCTAAACTTCCCAGGGGCAAATCCACCGCTGGCCAACTTTAAACCAAAGCTCCGACTCCTATCTGCAGGAGGAAGAATAATTGCTTAGAAACGCCTGGAGAGAGAGAGTGAAAGTGTGTGTGTGTGTGTGTGTGAGAGAGAGAGAGGGAGACAGAGATTTGCAGTTTCCACAAGACTTCGGGTTTATCGAGGATAATTGATCTTATTTACAGGCCCCGGGAAGAATAAGGGGTCTCAATGGCGCCGACAGAATTCCCTAACATGATTGGAAAGAGGAGAAGAGAGCAGCAACATATGGACATTCCTGCATGTCACCGCGCCTAAAAATAGCCGCGTCTGTCAGAATTCCTGACTACAGGATTGCAGGTTAGAGAAGCGGACTGGAAAAGGTACGTCTTTTAGGAAACTCCTAACTATACCCGGTAAATGAAGCGCATACCATAGTTTGTCGCACCCGACGTATTCTGCTGTTTATGAATCCTTTTACTTTCCTCGGTGTGACAGAAAAACACTTTAGCGTTCTCCCCACGTAGCAGGTAAAACACAATAGTAGCTGTCACTTCCATGAAATCTGTTTTAAGCTTAATTGTCAGCTTTTTGTGTCGGTGATAATTAGCGGCGGTACCTGTTTAGCACGATCGCTAGCTACACAGGTTTGTGTGGGATCTGAGTTGGGCCTTTTGCTGCTTGCTTATTTGATTCGCTTGCCGCTCGTGTCTCTGAGATTTAAACATAATCTAAAACAGGATTTTACATAGTTATATTGGCTTGGATTTTAAGATTTTTGTATATTTGGTTGACTTCATTAAGTTTGGCAAAATGTTATTTAGGTTAGCATTTTTCAACCTGGGTGGCAAGCTCTTTGTGCTAAGAGAAGATGCTTTTTTTGGAAGGGAAAGGATATCAGGTTACAAGGTAGAAGAACTAGTTAGTGAGTAAGAAAAACTAGTCCTCATATCTCCTCTCTAACAGTTTTAGCGAGATAAATATTATTAGTTTGTTTGTTCCATTTAATATTTCAAGAAAGTTGGTGTTGTGCAGGAATCATTAGTGTAAGAAAGACACCAGTCATCTGAAAGTAGTAACTTGATTCTTTTTCTGATCAGTTTTAGTTGCCAGTAAATTTTTACTGACTAGTTACTAACCTGAACTCTGGCTGAGAAAATAATAAGAGTATGTCCATGCCCCGAAATATTTATATGTCATGAATGCGTCCGTCCATCCGTCCATCCATCCATCCATCCATCCATCCATCCATCAATCATGCACATGGACACACACTATATGGAGAAAAATATTGGGACACCTGGCCATTACACCTACAAGAACTTTCACCACATCCCAGTCTAAACCCATAGGCATCAGTATGGAGTTGGTCCCCCCTTTGCAGCTGTAACAGCTGCCACTCTTCTGGGAAGGATTTACACAAGTTTATGGAGTGTGTCTATGGGAATCATCTAGAGGGCCATTTGTGAGGTCAGGCACTGATGTTGGATGTGAAGGCCTGGCTCATAATCTCTGTTCTAGTTCATCCCAAAGGTGTTCGATGGGGTTCAGGGCTCTGTGAAGGCCAGTCAAGTTCTTCCACACCTGACTCAACCAACCATGTCTTTATGGACTTTGTGCACTGGGTCACATCTGACGCTTGGCATTGCGTTTGGTGATGTGAGGCTTGTATGCAGCTGGTCAGCCCTGGAAGCTCATTCCATGAAGCTTTAGAAGCCCCAGTTATCGTGCTGGGGTTAATGCCAGAGGACGTTTGAAACTGCAGTTATTGCGTAAACAGAGTGTTGGTGACTTTTTCGCACTATGTGCCTCAGCACTGTGACCCCGCTCTGCCACTAAACGTGGTCTGGCACTTTGTGACTGAGTTTCTGTTGTGCCTCACTTGCAGCTGTATGGGTTGGGACTCAGATGGCTGCTGGTTCAAATCCCGTAGTCAGCAGAGCGATGTTACTATTGGGCCCTTGAGCAAGGCCCTTAACTCCAATTGCTCCGGGGACTGGTGGGCCCTGCAACCTCCTCTCTGCCATGAGGTGACCTTCAAGGGTGTTGAAGGAGCTCCCGCACTCATTGGCCTTTTCCTTCACTCTCAGGTTGAACTGCTCCCAAAGCATTTCTATCGTGTTTAGGTCAGATGGCCAGGTCATGCGATGTGACACTCTATCACTTTCCTTTGTTGCTGGCTTGGCGTGTCCAAACTTTTGACTGATATTGCATGTAGGGGGGATGGTCATGGTGCTATTCGAGTATTAATTGTGTTTTTTTCAGCAAAACATCCCTATTTAGCACCCATACCCCATTTATACGCCTTGATCACATATTATGCAAGTAGATTATTCCTTTTTCCCATAATTCTTTGGGACTGTGGGCTCCTCTGTGGTGATGTGCTTCCTGTTGGCTCGAAAGGTCCTTAGTGGCTCCCATCTGCACCGGATGTCAGTGCTTATACATGACAGCAGCCCGAGGTAAGACTTTCATTCTGAGCACTTTTTTTTTCCCCCTAAATCCCACCGAGAGCTTCGTATTATTTACTTGGCGAAATCCCCCAGTTTAAAAAAATGTTCTCGCAGCTATTCCCTCCCTTCAGTCTATCAGGCCATGCCGATGATTTATGAATGACTTGCAGTTACAGTGGTTTTAAACAGAATAATGCAATAAGCGCAGAGCTGCAGTCCATCTGAAAGCGCATCTAAAATGCATCTCCACTGCAGCTTCCTGACTGCGTGCGCAAGCAATTTCGGTCGCAAGATGTTCTAGATCTTTCTGTTGAATTGGGAACTGCCAGGCTTCTATGTATCTGTTCCCTTGTACAATGGATGTGCAAATAGTAATTATTAGAAGTGATTTAATATACGTGTATACGTGCAAAAAAAATTATATCTGGATTACCAAGATGTTTATGCTTTATAACATATGAATCCCTTAAGGGTTGTGGGTTGTACCTTTGAAAGAATTATTTAAATAGTCATAACAAGCCACCTAGCATATATAAGAATAGCTATAGGATATATCTACGAATGCAAACATCAGATAATACCATATTCCTTTGATCTGTGTAGTAAATGACTGTTCTTGGGTCTGTTTTTGTGTAAAGGATTATCCAGTAGCCAGCATGTTCGCATACACCTCCAGGGTTGTGGGTTCGAATCCCACCTCTGCTCTGTATGTGTTGAAATTACGTGTTCTTCCATTCGGTCATGCTAGTTGGCGTCTCTGAATTGCTCATTGTGTGCCCTGTGATTGACGCACTGGCCTCCCATCCAGGACGCACCCCAGCCTCATGCCCTGTGTGTTCTGGAATAGGCTCCGGCCTCCCCACAAGCATGACCAGGATAAGCTGTTGGAAGATGGATAGATAATTATCCAGTACAGGGACATGGCAAGTCGAGAGCCCCCCTCCCCCCGCCCCCCCAGGAGGAACGGCACATGAAATCCAGCACAGGTACATGCTACGCTGTGAGCTGGTGGGTGCTTTTAGTCCAAGATGTACTACAGTGCTGAGATTATCATAATATTCAGCACTAAGCTGGACATAAGTTCTACTCTGGAGGATAAAAATTTTTTATTTTAATGATTTAAATGAGGCCATCCTCATTGCCATTAATGCAGTGTCTGAAAAATTCTCACTTTTTTTTGTATGTCAAGTTCTTTGAAGTGAGATCAATATGCAAATATGACTTTAACATGCACATAAGATCCAGGCATAAGCAAATCAATCAATCTACAGCAGTCGTGTGGTTGGTGATTAGTGTTACAATAGTGTTATGCTTAAGTGCAAGGGATCAGGCACTATTTGACGACGTGCGTTTGCATTTCTTCTAAACTGCTTCTTCGACAGCACCGTCCTCCCCAGAGCTTCTTTGAGATTTCATCATTACCAGGTAGCTTGTTGTGTGTCTCAGAAAGGCTTTTGAATGTGTTAAATTATAGATCTGTTTCACGGTGGAGACTGTTTGATACTGGCCAAGAAATCACGCACCGCTGAGCTAACGAACACTTTATTGATTCGAGATTCTGTTTCAACTCCTCCGTTATCCCAGTGAAAGACATAACTTCAGGTCAGTCCGTGTGCTTTGTAGTCATAATTGTTTTAACGAACTTTCCCAGTAAATTGTACTGTTCATTCAGAGCTGAGGATTCAGAAACATGCGGTAGTTTATAATTTCCTAGATATTAGCATGGGGAATTTGGATGGGGGGGGGGGCGGGGGGGACAGTGGGGTTAGATCAAATACGTATCGTACCCTTTTTAATTTAACATCTTTGGCCTGTATCGTGTGTGATTGTGCCCTGTGATCAGCTGGTGCCTCATCCTGGGTTGTTCCCTGCCTTGTGCCTGTAGACTCCAGACCCCCCCCCCTTCTTGACCCTGAAGAAATGGTTTCAGAAAACGGATGTAAGGTATGATAAACCTATATTGATCCCACAGTTGGGAAATCTGCATTGTTACCGCGAAAAGAAATTTAACAATGAAGGGGGGAAATGTAACATTGGGTTGGTGCCCCAACCTGGGTTATTCTCTGCCTTGTACCCATAGCTTCTGGGATGGGCTTCGACCCCACAACCCTGCATAGGACAAGTAGGTACAGAAAATGGATGGATGGATGGATGGATGGATGAAGTGTCATGTCGAGATTCGGAGGGAGGTTAAGGCAACAAAAGAGGGCTTTATTTGACACAAACAGGAACAGGACTAAACCAAATGGAACACGAGGGGTCAAAACAGGTATCAGGCAGAAGGCACAAGCACGAGGAAAAAGGTGAACATGAGCGGGGAGTGACGTCAGTGACAGGACTGGGACCCACGATACCAAACGCACCTAAATACGGCAGACTAATGAGGGAATACAAGAAGAGGCAGGTTCGTTTATTAAACCATGGTGGGGAGAAAAACAGAAGAGCCAAAGACACGCGTGAAATAAAAAGATCTTCTATAAGTTGCGGGTCCTTTCTGTTGTAAACAAGGAGCACAGTGAGTCGAGGCAATGACAACGACCGTGACAATGACGATTTTCAAATTATCTTGAAATTCCACCTGAGATTGAGACAGCGAGCCCTCGTTCAATAAGCCGGCTGCGTGTACTAAATGGGTCCATATCTGCTAAATACCATTAAGCCAGTTTGCATGAGATCTAGAACTATTGATACCAGCTTTGTCTAGATTAACAAAAAAAAAAAATGGAAACCATGGCTTTGGATAATGCAAATATACCGAGGCAGAAGCTACAAAAGACTCATAAAACGAATGGCTGTCATCAGCATCTATTTTCTGCCGCCCTATTTCTATAGTTCTGGTTAATATCCCTTTATGGCTATCTAATTATCTGCGCCAAACAACTTTAACGGATTTTCTCGGTCTGGAATAAGACCGGTCTATTTCTGGGCCGCAGTGTCTGACTGACACTTTAATATGAATCTAATCCCAATGTTCATTGGTGTAATGGCTAGCCAGGCGAGAGACGTGCCCCCTTTGCCAAAGTGACGTGTGTCTGCGCGCTGTCGCAATACTGCCGTGTATTTAACTGCAGACTGACGGCCAAGTTATTAAAAATGCAAAAAAAGGAGAACTTTCCCATTTTAACTATAAGCCATACAGGATTCGAAATGTCGTTTACTACGATGTCGGTTACTTTAACTGAATTGGTTGTCATTTTTTTCCCATTGAAATTCTTGCGTGCGCATATATTCAGCAACAGATTTGATTCAATCTTCAGAGTAATGATCGTTAGTATTTTCATTATAGGCCAGCTATAACAAAGTGACATCTAATATGTAAGAACAACCGGCCCGTCACTGGTTAAAATCATAGGAGCTGCCTTTATATGTAAGGTTTATTTGCTCCGGTGATTCACGTAGGAATCGGTACGCTACCTTATGTGTCGAGCTACTCGAATATAAGTACCGATTTAAATGGGGCTGATGCTTTCTTTGCTATGCTACCGTGTGGGAGAGAGGAAGGTAGTTAAATACCTGCCCAACTCACCGTCCGCAAAAGTGCTCTGGCCGCAAACTTGCCTGTTATCCATCAATGCCAGCGGTGGCGCTGCTGAGCTGAGCACCCTTCGATTCGCAGGTTTTAAAAAACACTTTGCCCCTTGTCACGGCTTGCTGCATGCTTGAGACACCCACAACAGCCCTGTCTCCTTCGACATTATCTTCAAGCTCAGCACTGGTTCTTTATAAGACAAGTTGAGCACACTGCGGGTTTGCTGTCGCGGCACTTAATGGACTTCGCGCTAAAGTAGGAAATAAGTCCACTGCTTTATTCCGCTTTTGCCCGGTACTTTCCAAATAGTATGTAACATTATTACATAACATACAAACATCTATGCAACCTGTCCTAAACCAAAATGAATTGTGAATTATATGTGGACTACCGGACGGTGAAATGGAAATACAAGATTGCGATGCAATGTTACGCAGTGCTTTATAATGACGGTACGCACAAATGTATCTCATAGACAGACCGAACACATGTGTATGCAGTTTCATGCAGTTTGTCCGTCCCCTAGCTCAGTCTTCTAAGGTTTGACAGGCGCCAGATTCCGGAAAAGAATGTTTTGCTGAACCTGTTCTGCGGCAGGTTACGATTATCTTAATTTACTTGCCACCTATTATATTTCATTTTATTTTTATGTTCAGCAGCGGCTGAAAATCGCAGGTGTTTTACCCCGATAAGGAATTAATGTGCAGTCAGGGCAAGAGACTGGCTCGATCTGGTATTTTAAATTATAAATGGTCTACAACAGCTCACGGGATTATCTGTGCGGTGGCAACTACTTAGAGTACAGTCAGCTAAGATTAACTGACACCTCTCTCATCTGAGTACTCAAGACTCAACAGGGTTTGTGGATAGATCAGTTTGCCAAGGATGCTCCATAAAATCCGATGTGATCTTCAAATCCATTATTAAACAGCGCGGCGCATCGTGAGCTGAATGTTTTATCTTTTAACTTCTTAACGTTTCCAGCATGACCAAATCTGGGCCTTAGTGTCCAACCCTCTTGGACGGAAGCAGTTAACGCGCTTATGCTGATGCGTAGTGGGGAGGGCGAGTTGAGTGTTATGATTACGAGTCATCTGCTTGCAGTGGCGTAACGTGGTTGTGTTACCATAGAAACATCTCTCTTCCCAATTATCAGCGTATAAGGGCAAGCCTCTCGTATTTCAATGGGGGAAAAAAACTATAAAATTTGCTACCGGGAGAGAGGAGCGTCTAATCTTTCCCTCCCAGTTTGAACAGGAGACCATTTTGAGTGGGGAGGAACAGGTTTGAATGCTACCCCCTGAAAATAGATACATAATGCACTTTTGGGAGCTGGGAACAATCCGGTCAGTAATTAAACCTGCGTTTAATATTTTCACTTTGCCATTTATAACTAATTAAATGGTGTAGTCTTCATTTCGGTCTTATTAAGCCACTAACAAAAACACCAGTCTGGGGCTTTCCATCCCTTCACACATCATCAATATATCCAATCGTTTTGCCAGTTCGGCTGTTGCTTTTAAATGGTTTTTCTGTGTGTTATTGAAATCATACCAGTAATGTATCATTTTATATAAATCCTAAATCCCAGACCTGAATTAGTACTTTTTTTCGTATCTTGGCTGCATTCCGAGACCAAAGTCCTATCCCCCCGTCCAGCATCTCATTCCAACAAGCCCAGCCACCCGCCTTCCAGAACATTCTCCATAGCATCAGTTAGCCCCATTCAGTGCTATTGGCTGTTCTTGCTGCAGCCGCGAGACCTGTGACATTAGTTTTAGAACACCACCGCCCCCCCACCCCCCCCAATTCCCTTTTCTCATGTATGTTCAGTGGACGATGCTGCGACAGGCCAGATTTGTCTTGCCAACATGTGAAGGGTCTTCACGGCGCTTCACCTAGTCCCCCGTGACGCAGTACCTGGCACGTTCCACGGTTGGCCGTGACAAGTTCAGCTACAGAGAGGTCAGACCTCACTGACTGGGCCTGACATCAACACTTCTGCTGCCCTGTCAAATCCTTAAAGAACACAGACTGATATCAGCCCCCTTTTAAAGGCTGAGTAAAGACATCGTTGGTCCTCCCCCCTGCTAAGCACGAGTAACGAGCCACTGTTTCTATTAGTCCCCAAGGGTAGCGCCGTCACTTGTGCAAAGCCAGGGGCGCCAGTGATGACAGATGGCATCGGGATGCTGATTGTCCGTTTGTCTTGTTTTTGTTCAGACTACAACATTTTTGTGCCCCCTGCCCAATTATTTTGAAGTTTTTGGACTTAAATCCCAATCAATGGTGAATCATCGTCTGATAAGACTGATAGTCGGCCATCTTGGTTCCCAAGGGGCATTTCCTACACTTTTTTTCGCTATACCTGTTCTCTGAAATTGTTGGTTCTCTGGGTCTGTTTCATCACTTTTCTGCAATAGGCTGCTGCGCATTACAAACAGACCGGGGGGGGGCCCGGAGCTGTTGGGCCGATGATGTAGGCGAGCACAGATCACGCAGATTAATCCACAGAACGTCCATTATAACAACTGTTATATAACAGGATTTATACTTAAAAAGTATGCCAGTTTTCACAGCTCACCTTGGAAAACCTTCAGGTTCGTTAAGCTAAATACTCTGAGGATTGGCTGCATGCGGTACAACCAACAGGAACTAACCTCTGAAATATTGCTAGATTTCGTCGCTATGAGCAGTGGCAGTTCATTATGGTCCTGTGCGGTGGCTACGCATTTGCGAAGGGCGGGTACTCGAAAATTGCCCCCCCCCCCACCACCACCAACACCACTGTAAAGAAGAATCACTTTCAACAGCACCCCACAAGCATCCAATCTAGGAAGTTTTGGAGGGATTTTCAAACTCCTCAAACTCATGAAGCAAATTCATAATTTTAACACATTTTAAAGTTGGAGCACAACCTCACAAATGTATAGTAACTGTATTTATGTGGCCTAATGCTTAGGGAAGGGCACTTATAGCCCTGGTTGCTGGTTCAAGTCCCCACCCAGTAAGGTACTGGCCCCAAGCACTGTACCCTATGAGCTGAATAATATAGCTGCCCACTGCTATGTCACATATGAATTAGGTGATCAGTGGTCATTGTTGACACATCAGTGCACAACAATGAAATGTGTTCACTGCATTTAACCCAAATGCGACATTGTCTCATAGCAGGGGACAGCTAATTCACTGCCCAGGGAGCAGTACTTGGGGGTGGCACCTTGCTTAGGGTACCTCAGTGGTGCCTTACTGGTCGGGGATTCAAACCTGCAAGCTTTGAATTACAAGTGCATTTCCCTAACCATTAGGCCACCACTACCCTGCTACATGCAGAGGACAAATGTTGTTGTGTGCTAACAATGACAATTTTTCACTTTTCCTGTAGTTACTCTTAAATGATCTCAGTCTAAGCGATGCCCCTCCCAGCCACAGATTAGGGTGTCCTGGCCCTGGGTCTAGCCCCGCCCTCATAGGGAAGCTCATCCGAAAGCTGTAGGGTTTTCCTGGATGGCTGCTCGCACACGCATGACTGACTTCGGTTGGATTCTCTTGACCGGTTCCAGCACCGTGGAGGATTCAGTTCCAAAACACCTTCATGTCGGCTCCACTTATTGTCCCCCCGCCCCCAACCCCGAACATTGAGGCACACACACACACACACCTGTTCTTCTCCCGCCTGGGCACCTCAGCAGCCCTCAGCCCAGCTGATGCCCTGAAGGTAGTACCAGGTGACAGAAATGTCCAGACGCACACGGCGCCCGAGGAACTGAAGAAGAAAACAACTACTGCAACCACTTTTGGTGGAATCATTTGCCGGAATAACAAATGTGTTTTCCTGGCTTTTGGCTCCGTTCCCGGTTTCGTTCCTTGGCACTTTACTGCAAAATTTACACCATCTCTTTACGCCCTAAAAGGAGAAACAGCACTCAGACCTGGGTCAGAGATTTACGCCATTATACCCTGAAAAACCATCACCGTGCCTCAGCATCTCTCACACTTTTCACCTTTGTCTGTGGCTTCGGTGTTGCGGTACAGATACTCATCAGCGGCGGGACAGAAACGATGAATATTAAGAAGCCTCTGGAGACTGGAGGTGTCCAGGGATGGGCTGGGTCCTTTTTTTTTTTGCTTCTTATGAACAGCAGGCAGAAGCGATACACAGATAAGGGATGGTTGTAATGTGAGCTGTGTGGAGCAAGAGCAGCATCTCCTGGTGAAAAGTCATGCCTCATGCAAAGATAGCAGCAAGAACTGGATTCATATACGTGCTGGAGAAAAGGCACCAGAAATAGCAGTTTCTAATGAGCTTTTACAAGTCAAAGACAGTGGTTGAACAGCACCTGTAGGGTTGTGCGCTCATGGGAGTTCTTCATACACAAAAATGTTCTGAGGGCAGAATGAAAAGTGATTGATTTAGAGAAGTGAGTGCAACCAATTAGAGGAGGTGGGATCAGCCAATCAGATGTCTTGGTTCCGCCTCCTCTAGTTGCTTGGACCCACCTCCTCTACAATCTTACTGGTTATCTTTCTGAACCAATCATTTTACCTTCTGCTCCCAGAACACTTTTAAGTAAATAAATCTCCCACGAGCCAGTTGTGCGTTCGAACCCTTGCAGGGTGCTTGTCAATTCCCCACATTGATACTTCAGTGCTTCCTCGCAGGTGAACCAATACCCAAATGCGTGTTTGGAGTCCTGCCCAGGCTTCCGGGACCATCTTTCTGGATCACCGTGAACCTCAAATAGACAAGTAGTTGCTGAGAATAGATGTCGGGATTTAATTGACCCTCGGTGGGATGGGGGCTAAGGAGCAGACATGTCGACCCGTTTCATGACCCATTTTTAATAACCAAGGGCCAGAAAGGTAACAAAGACCAGAAATGCAAATACCTTAAGCGTAACGTTATGAATCCATATAATTTATTTACAACAGTAAACTAACAGCAAAATGGTACTTGCATAAAAACAGAGGAAGGTACAGATTTGGCGAATATACAGCTATTTGCAGTCCCGATTTACACTTCTACTTAATATAGACTTAGTCTTAGGCATACTTTTCTTTTAATTTTCCTTGTACAGTGACCCACTTGGCTCTCAGAAAGGACAATGCCAGCGGGTAAGAATAAGCAGTGTGTCTTTTTAGTCTTCATTTGCAGTACATGTATGACCCTGTGCCAGTAAAATTTTGAAGAGCGGGGGGGGGGGGGGGGGGGGGGGGGGGGGGGGGGGGGGGGGGGGGGGGGGGGGGGGGGGGGGGGGGGTGGGGGGG
>JAODJX010000066.1:2467666-2482537 GCA_026776945.1 Isichthys henryi
GGCAACGTAGCTCCTGGGATCATTGGAACACGCAAACCCCTCCACCACGATAAGGTCTCGGCTCCAGGAGGGGCTTTCTTGTTATCTTGTTCATATATTTACATTTTTCTTATACATATCTTACACACAAAAAAAAAATATATATATATATCAAAGCATCGAATTTTCTTTGTGCATTCGTTTACCTTACGGTGTAGTACGGTAGTTTTTTGTGGTTAGTAATTTATTTTAGTTATTTGAATGCAAATAGTATTCTCTGATTTTGTTTTCGTAGAAATACATCCACACTACAATCCTATATGAATGTAATGAACTACAATGCCTTTGTCTTAGCACAGAAATAAATCAAATTCTACAGAAAAGGAATATACACAAAAATGAATTTTCTAATTATTTTACGTAAGGAAATCATGACAAATGACTATAATGCCTATTTAGTAGGCTAAATAGTAAATATACAAATACCGGTAACCTCAATTGTGCTCACTGATATGAACTCTCTGTACTAACTGAGTGTAATCTTGTAACTATACGTAAACCGACACTTAGGGAGAGCAGAAATGTAATAGCACCCAAGTCGAGCCGGTCCTGCGGTGTCGATGTGTATACAACTGCACTTTAGGTTTCGGAATCTGATGGAGGCCGAGCTGGGGGCGCCACCTGCTGGAGGGTGGCATGTTTTGTGGTAATGAGCGGATGCTGTATTTGGCGTTATTTGGTGTGTTAATTCGCTCAACTCCCCTGCAGGGTCACTGACGCCAGAAACCGGCCACCTGGCTCATTGTAGACGGGAGAAAAGCTGGCCCTTCCCCTAAAAGTTAAAAAACCGACATATCTTACTACTCGAGATAAAAAAATATATATATTATTTTGCATCCGTTCGCTGCCGAAGCCGAAACCGGTTCAATAATTTTTGCTTCGTTTGATATTTCCTTCGTTTTAAGTTACTTAATTTATAATAGGCCTGTATACTAAATATATACCTAATTATACACGTAGCCTATATAATTATATGTTAGTTTATATGCATTTTAAATTTCATGATACAATACTCTTCACTATATTGTACTAGACCTAGTGACTCGTACATTACTACACCAGAGGGTGGCGAAATTGTATCCCAGTCCTAATCCGCATGATGTGGTTCACAGATCTCGTTTGTAAACTAAATAAAAGAATCGTTTAATTCGTTTGGAAAATTAGTTCAGAACTGTTTATTTACTTCAGTGACCGCAGTCAGTTTCTTGGGATAGAATCTTCTCCGGCTATATCCATCTGTTTTAGCTGAACTTGGGTCAATTGGTAGCAGGAAGCTTCATCTTAAAGGAATGCGGTTTCTAGCCGCTAGTATGAAATGGGTTGGTATGCTCCGAGGCGTTGGTGTTGTACAGCTGTAGCTGTGGCTGCCGGTGGCATACTTTCAGTATAGATAGGAGGATCCGTATCTATAAGATCGCAAACGCCATTTTCGGTTTGGGGCAAGAGAAATTTGCAGCATTCAGAAATGACTGGGTTTCAGTCCTCTGGAAGGTGTAAATTGAAAGGCATGTCTGTCTGGGTTAGTCCCAGGTTAAATGCCCCCATGCTGGACTTAGTGACCCTCACCGACGTACAGGGCAAAGCTGTTGCGTTATCGGCTGCAGTTATCGCACCTGCAATTTTTTCTTAACAAATAGGCTTCGCATGAACAGCCCTGCCGTAAATTCCTTAACGTAGCGATGTTTGGGAGACATATATGCAGAAACGTGCTACAAGTCTAAATAAGATTGATAATTAAAATAATAGTGTGATTCAGCTAAGTAATATGATTGTTTTCCAACATAAGATTTCTGTTCGAGCAAGCTTAACTGGCAATGGGAATTAATACTCTAAAGCTGGGGTTTTCAGATTCCAAAGAACCATATCGTATTGTCGATAATAACACCATTTACGGAAAACTATATTGTAGGGCAACGCCACCAGGGGGGATATATTAAATACACCCCCCCCCCCCACTTCACGCGCGTTCATTTCATAGTCACGTGATCATGCATTAGTGATAGGGGGTCTTTAACCTGTGTCTGTTCTCATTTCGGTGTTCCTCCATTCAAGGGCTCAAAGACAGAGTAAAATGATTTGTGACATCAAAACACCGTTACCAGTAACACTGCCATTCCTTCCAGTTTCTCTACAGGCGTACGCGAGCTCAAACCTTTCAAACAACGGAGTGTCACAACCTGATCGACAGTAAAATCGCCGTTTCTCTTTTTGGTGGGCAGAATCCGTTTTGTAAAATTGTATTCAACATTTTATAATGGCTGGCTGTGCGCTTTGCTGCTGAAGTGGACGGCATAATTTCATAATTAACCCGTCAGTTTTAGAAACGGTCGTGTTTGTTGTTGCGCTGCTTTCCAGGGTGAGAGAGATCGCCCCGGGGAGAGATCAGGGGTCATTGTTTAACTTCTAATCCCTTACCCACTGCCCCGCCCCGTCTATTATTCAGACAAATACAATTCAGCGTACGGTATTGTTATTAAAAAACAGCCGTTAATGCCATACGATTATAATTCTTTAAAATTGCAAATAGTTTACATCTTACGCATATATACTAAAGGTTATATTATGCATATAGAAACCTTCGGGCTCCCCAAACGCTCCGTTGAATATGCTAATCTTGCACACAATACAGTACTGTAGTCCACCAGGGAATTCAATAAATTTTAAAAATGACGTTCTGGAAAGTGATATATATGTAAATGGTATATATGTATGAATATATACACACGTGTGTATATAAATATATATTTGCAATTGCATATACATATATATGTGTGTGTGCGTGTATAAAATACATATATATTTATATAAGCATATTGCATCCCGTTATGTTTTAAATAATCCGTTTTTGGAACCACCCCTGGAAACCATGTCACGTCGATAGGGTTAATACGACGTACAGTTTAAAAGGGGTGGGCTCATTTCCGGGACTGTCCAATGGCGTGTCGCAGCTCTAATGATTGACGGGCCGCTCAGGCGCTGCCCGTATAAGGTACGGGGTGACGCTGAGGAGGAGGAGGCGCGCTGCGTGCGACCGAAGCTTCTCTCCGTGTGAGACCGCAGGAGCTCAGCGCTGCACGGAGAATGGACGTCCCTGCCAAGCCTGGGCTTCTCCCGCCATTCTAGCGGCCGAGGACTGCTACCTTTTTCACCCACGATTGTTCTCTCCGGGCTGCACCGCGCCCGTATATTCTGCCCGAGCACCGGCTGCCGCACGCGCATCTTTTGCATGTGGCGCCCCTCCCAGCCGTGCGCTCCGGTAACAAAACGGCGTCGCAGTTTCTCCGTTGCCCAAGACCTCAGCCTCCCCTCCCCTCGTCTTCCCTCCGACAGGTTGCATGCTGAAACCTGTTAGCCAGCTTTCTTGGCGGAATACGCACGCTTCCCTACATGCCTATTTGTCTCGTTTTTGGGTGCTTGCTCATCAAAATCCAGGCGAGGATCGTCGTGCATGGTCTCAAAATCTGAATCCTCTGGTCTCCTGCATTTTTTTCCCCATCTGATTTTAATTTTTTCCGGAATGCGCCTGCAGTAAGAAACCTGGGACATTGAATAAGCCCTTTTTGAATTTTCCACACCTATCAGTCTCAAAGATCCGGCGTTTTGGGGTGTTGCTTTCGGACGTTTTCGCATCTCGGGGACCGACATCACCGACATGCGGCATCGGGACCAGGAGACGGCGTAATAACGGCCATTCGTCTCTCTTTATTATAAGACCCTGCAGCCCCCGCCCTCACGGGTACCGATTTCCGCAGTTTCATGTTTCGCCAGGAAATCAGTGTATTATCTTTCATCCCGTCGTGTTCGTACCTTTTCCAATACGAGAAGAGGAACATGTCCCGGTATAACATCTACAGCCTGCTGGACTGGGTCTACGGTGGCGTGGACCCCAAATTCGAGGGCAACGGGGGCCCCGAGTGCGCCGCATTTTTGAGCACGCACCAGCGGCTGGTCGAGAGCCTGCTGATAGTCATCATCTCCATCGTGGAGGTCGCTTTGGCGCTGCGCAAGATCAACGTGCCCAGGGAGCTGAGGGAGGTGGCCCGGGACCCGGGCAGGTCCAATGGGGACAGCCTGGGCAAGAACCTGTTGCTGGTGGCGCTATGCATGACCTTCGGGGTGGAGGTGGGCTTCAAGTTCGCCACCAAGACTGTGATCTACCTGCTGAACCCCTGTCACGTGATCACCATGATCCAGGTAACGGTTGCAGAATCTTTGGGATCTTTGCGTTTTCCATTTGCGCCCGACATGTATCCATCAACTATTCTTTGGCCTGCTTAGCCTTATAGAAAATGTGTGCTTACCCCCACCCCCACAGTAAAGCTTTCTCCATTATCTCTCTTGGAGATGTTGTGACCATCTTGATCATACATCAGTACAGACGGTCCCCGGGTCACGATGGTCCGTGTTACAATATTTCGACTTTACGATCGCTTTCAGTACATTATTCAATAAATTACATTCAACATATATTAAAAAAAAATCAAAATTAGCCTTTGCATTAATGAAATTGCCCAACTGTAGGCTTATGCAAATGTTCTAACCATATTTAAGGTGGGCTATGCTCTCAGAAAAAGGGTACCAGTTTGTACTTTTGCTTGTCGCTGGGGCTGCACCTTTTAAGGTACTGAAATGGACTCCCCAAGGTACAAGCGATATTAATCTACCCCCAGTGGTACACAGTCCATTTCTGTACCTGAAAACGTACAATTACACACAGCTAAGGGTACAGCCCCACTGACAGGCAAAGTACAAAAAATGGCGCTCCTGTTTCTGAGAGTGTATATGCTAGGCTATGCTGTTTGTTAGGTTAGGTATACTGTATTAAAATGCATTTTTGCCTTACGATAGGTTTATCGGAACAGGACCCCATCGTAACCCGGTGAGAGGCTGTATTTTATATCTGCGATAAAAAAAAACGGAGAGAAAATATCAGTGGTATTAAGTTCTGGTAGTAATAAACTCTGAAATTAAATTTGATACTGTGTGCCACAGTTTTATTGACTCACCGATTTTCCGTAGGCTTTGGTCCTTTGGACTTAAAAATCTCCTCATATTTTAGATACCGTACCATAAATTGGCGACGCTCCTTATAACTTGGACGGCAGCAGTTCAGAAGCTTGTTATCCGTGCTGGGATGCATTTTGTTCATCAAAAGGAGCAGTAGTCACCATGCACTGTTGCTGCCAGACTTTTTTTTTTTGTTGCACACCGAAGATCTTCCAAAAGGCAGTGAATGTTATTCTTCCGGGAATGAACCGGTCGCCTTGATCTCAGTCTCTAGCGTCTCTCCTCTTTTTTCGGAAATCCGATCGGTAAAAAATCTATTATTCAGGTTGTGAAACAAAATAAAATTCATGCCGAGTCTGTGCCCTCCAGTCCTCTGGTAGACCGTCAGAGGCCATAAATCGATAACCACATCTGACAGGCTTTAATTGATTTGATGGTATAAGTCTGTTCATTCTTAAAGTATCAATTATGATAAGTTAATGTCTATTTTTTTATAGTAAATCATTGGTAGCCAGGTGGTGAGTTTTTAAAAATTAAAACCTGGTATTTATTTTACGCAATTCAATCAATATATGATGAAGTATATTTGTGGATTTTCCAAAATGGTAGAACAGGGAGTTCAACCATTTATGTAGATTGGCAGGCCAGTTCGGTGTCATGATACTCAGTTTTGGACACTTTCTGGTCCCTACGGTTGAGATAATGTGTGACGGAATGCAGTGAAATATACATCTGACTCAGGTATTTATAGCAAAAAAGCTTCCAGTAGCTGTGAATGTAGATAGCAGATATTCAGGTGGGAGAGTCGCCCCTGACCAGAAGGTTACTGCACCCACGGTGCTGAGGATCACCTTCAGTCTGTGACCTCACCCTGGACGGTCAGGTGTAGCACGTCCTGTTCTCGTGATCAGCTTAGTCTCCAGGGCTGGCGTTGGGGGTGCGGCTGGTTGCTGGTCATTAAATCCGGGTGTTAAGGTTAGGGTGGTGAGCTGATATCAGGCTGTATCCGTCCACGTCAAAGTAAACCAACATTAATGAGCAGCTGAGAAATTTATTTGACGTTCATGTAACACATACAGACCGTATTTAGTTAGGGACTCTGTTCGTGCAGGCTGAGGGTTCAATGTTAATTACTACTGTTGGAGTATTATTTACTGATAAGAATATCAGTGATGGTTAAACCCACTGCTCTTTGGGTAAGTAGCATGTTATTGGGTCAACCAAGGCAGTAGGTAACTGAGACAACCCATTCTCCTATCACCCTTAGGCCTGTTGGATGAGAGTATATGTATGCGGGGAGAACAAGCTCTCTCTCTCTCTCTCTCTCTCTCACACACACACACACACACGTATGCATATGTTTGTGGGGACTGGCCATTTATCGCTATGGGGAAAAACCCTAATCCCAACCATAACAACCTAAATTCCTACCCACCCCCAACCTGAACCATAAGCAATCAAACAAAACATGGGACTTCTGACAGTTTTAGGTTTTTCATTGCAGTTGCAGAATTTTATAAAATTGAGTTTCCCCTTGTGTGGAGCGAAAAAATGGTCTCCAATATCAAAATATCAGGTTTTTCTTACATTGCCCACAATGACATATATATATAACACCCCCGACCCACACACACACACACACACACACACAGGATGCAAATCCTGATGCTGAGGCTGGACATCAATGTTGCCTCACACTGTATCACCCTGCCACTAATTATGCAATGTTTGCGGTAAACATATGAAGTTCCTGTTTCTTCATCCTTCATTTAGACAGCAGTTGGCCCGTAATCTAATGATCAATCAAGACACACTAGTACATAACAAGAATGAAGGCAGGCATGGCTGCTTGGCCCAGTGAAGTCCTGGACTTGGACAGTGTTGTAGGGTTTTTTTAAATATTGAAATCGCAGCGATGATGCTCCCATGGAGTCACGAAATGATTTGGGACACCTCTCGTGCACTTTTGCCATTGTGACACGTTTACAGAAATGAGCTGCTGTCTCAAGATACGGGCGAACTGTCAGGTCAGTGTGATAATTATTCACAGCCAGGGAACGGAGGCCCTCGTCTTGGGTTCTTGCTGGTGCTGAAACAGCGGGCATCTGCTCACGGTACTGGGGGGCAGGGTGTCGGTCGCTGAGAATTGCAGAATGAACATCATCCGAAGTGAAGATCGGATGAGACTTTGTTGATCCTATGAGGAAATCGTCAGAGAAGCAGTTGGTCCAGTCAGGGCTCGAACCCACGACCTTGGCATCATTAGCATACTGCTCTATCCAACTGAGCTAACCAGCTGTGGTGTAGATACAGTTTTCATTTTCCTGTGTTTAATAGCAGCACTGTGTTGTTAATAATACGTAACTGGAGACAACCACACTACCTTGAAGGTCTGCTGCCCAACCCGCGGTGGCCCATCTTCCTCTGCTAGGCCGTCTTTGCCCTGTCGCTCTTTTAGTGTGGCCGAGTCCCTCTGGGAGAATCTGGACCAGCCCTGACCTTGCTGCAGAAACAGCAGACTTTCCAGCTAAAATACTCCCCGGCCAGCAGACTGTTAGTTTTGGCACAAGTTTTTTTTGTCCTGATTTCTAATTTTTGACCCTAAGATGTTTATTTCGGGCGGCATTCGGGGGTTTAAGGAAAGGCTTTGCTGAATCAATCGCCACGGTCCAGTTTCAAGGGTGCTTATTCCAGATGCCTAACACTCTTAAAAATGAGCCTTTTGAAATGCATCTTGGTTCATGTTGAATTCCGCACGACAGAGTGGCGCAGGTCCGTATCCTTCAGATCTAAGCTGAATTCCCCTGTGCTCATAGTGACAATGTGCTGATCAGTATCATAGTCAAGCCAGTCTGCAAGCTGGCTGCCTGTATTTAATTTTCACTGAGAAAGGCCACCTCTGTTTACCAGAGTGTAGTGCATGCTCTGTGGTTTGAGGTGTGTCAGTTTGCATTTGTTGACATTCCTTACAGCGACGAACAGCCGAATTTACTGACCCAGTAAATCTCCCACACTCCTCTTCCTCTGATGGATCAAGGCTGAGCTCTTTTCTTCCAGACCGTTGCCGATAATGTAGGTCTCTCTCTGTCTACGTCCCCAAGGACAGGACGCCAAATTCACTCGCACAGCCCCCTTCCTGCAGCAGTCTCTCTGCTGAGGTCGGGGCACAGAGGAAGTGACATCGTGCTGCTTTATTTTTCCAGAATATTCTGAAGGAAGGGGGAGGTTGTTCCAGAATGCTTATCTCGAATTTGTTTTCAGTTACACGCACCCAAACAGAGCTCGAAGTCTGGGTGTTGTTCCTTATATCGGGAGATTGTCCCAAAAGATGCGAGGCTGTTATGGGATGGCGTTGGTGAGGGATGCAGTCCTGATGTTTCTGGGTGTGACCTGGTTCCTGAGGAACCTGCTCCTACACCAGCTGTTCTCCTCTGCAGCACTTGCCAGAGTGGCTTCATCTCTGCTATGCTGCATCAGCACCGCCGCTGTTCCCGTCGCAGTCACTGGGGGGACCTTTCTGGGAGAAAAAAAAAATTGACTGTCCGTCGCTCCCAGTGGAACAGTGCTTGTGCTTAATTAGACACTGTGTGCAGGTCCTGCCGATAATTAAGACTTCTGCTGAGCTGCACTGTACCCGGGTGGATCTTCCTCTGATTTCTTGTTATACAGATTGTACACTTCTGTACTTGTAAATATTAGTTATTATTTAACAGGACCATATCTTCTGTGTGGCCATATTATTATTTTTTTGTAATTATGATGGTTACTGCTATAATTAAACTCCATAATTTTGTTGTTGGCCATCGTTTATTTTCATTATACAATAACAGCCACTGCCGGTGCTGTTAATTTGGGCGATATTTCCTGCTCCGGTTTCAACTGCGAAGTAGGAAGCTTTATTTGTGTCTTGAATAGTTTTTGTATTTGCGTCACGAGTCGTAAATACACAATAAAAGGGGCTTTCACACGCTAGACCTGCAGTAGATTGTAAAGCTTTCTTCCTGGTATCTGCCCCACGACTTCGAGAAAGACATTTGACAGAAACGTGGGAACCAAACATAGTACATTTTCAGTAAACGTATGTATTGCTTGTAAATGGAAACGCAAAATACACTAAGTAAAAATTCTCACTCATGATTCCGTGTTTAGATATTATTCATTTAGATATTTTATAATTGTTAATGCCGATGCAGATTTCACCCAAACCCCATTATCACATTTTTGTGCTACATTTTTATACAACAGGCAGCGCAGTAGGTGTGTTTGCACCAGCATCGCCACAAACGCGCGCGTGTAATGCGTTGGGTTACAACGTCACAACGGCAACTACGTCACTAGGTGACATGAATCTTTCAGCTCCGTTATAATCTTCCGGATGGGACCCATCATCGTATATGCGGTTCGCCTTCGACCGAAAAGCCAAAAAACGGCAAATGACTGCATATGAAAAACAGAATTGTGCACTTTTCACAGAGAAATGCAGAGTTAATGCAGCTGAATTGAGTAGGAACTTTATTCAAAATAGTGACTTATCCTTGGAAGTTAAAGGCTGCTAATTACATTTATCCCGTTTTAAATTTTAGTAGTTCCAATGCTTCAGTTAGCCATCAGGATTCAATATTATGCATTAGTTGGCAATTCTCTGGCCTATTTTATACCACCTTCCAGAATAGTCTTGCTGTCACCAGTGGACTTCTTCATATTCTCTTTTGACCGACACAGCGTGACACGGCATCGCCTGTCACTAATGCACGAAAATCTATGTGACCACAAAATGAAATCTCTGCACATGATTACTCTATGGAGTAATACACTACCAGTCAAAAGCTTTTACACACCTCAGGTTTTTACCACTTTTTACATTTATTTCCATGTTAAGCACTGGAAAGTTGAGTGAACGACTTTAAATGTAAGTCAAATTAAACCAGTTTCCTTTATAACATGGAAAGAGTATGTAACAGTGC
The DNA here is from genome assembly GCA_026776945.1 of Isichthys henryi. NCBI lineage: Eukaryota > Metazoa > Chordata > Actinopteri > Osteoglossiformes > Mormyridae > Isichthys > Isichthys henryi. The sequence continues at coordinate 2,477,677 of JAODJX010000066.1, forward strand.
ATGTCTGACATCCTGTTAACTGGTTGTGTGGTGATGGCAGAGTCAAATTCTAGGCTGTTCTTTAAGTATAAATGCGCTAGTTAACCATTTCATCCAGTGAAACAGAGCAGTTTTTAATGTCCCTTGTAGAAAGAATGTTTTGAATTTTCTCTGCTGTTATAACTGCTAGAGGAGGTTACTTTGATGAATCAAATATACAGTATTTTCTTGCTAATAATGGTACTCAAGTGGTGACCATGCTGTAATTTTGTATATATTTTTAGTAAAAATTAAGGGAGTAACCTGCAAATGTAGAAAATCTCAGTATATTGCTCAGCAAAAACGTTTGACTGTTAATGTATCATCACAGAATCAATGTAGGGGTTGTTAATCATTCTATGGGATGGGGCAACATTTGCAGCTTATAATATCAAACTATAATATCAAATGCTAATTTCCCAACATTTTGTCTTGCATCTTATCTGTCATGTTTTGAATTTTAGATGTCCTTATGTAAGAAAGTTTCTGTGGTATCTTGTCTGTGGTCTTTCTTGGCAAACCGGCGTACACAGCTGAATATTTACATCGCTCTTTGCTGCTCGATGTCCAACCATCACCGCATCTCTTAATGTTATATCGCAATTGAAAGGTTTCGGCATCGTTACCAGCTAGTTCTGCTCAGCTACAGTTCTTTGCTTCTCTGAATCGTCAGAATTCCTCCCAGGACTGTAGACGTCTCTCTCCCTAATACAGGATCTTTCAGAGTTTCCCGCTGCACGTGTGTCGCTCGCAATTCGAAGGCTGGCTGCTGCCGTGTATGTTTGGGACTCGCACCTTGCGTGAAGGTGCCGCGAGACTGTGCACGTCTGGTTTGTCTCTGCCCTGCCGTGAGATGGTGCGAGGTCACCACCTGGAATGAGGGTTATAAATCAGTTTATTTATTCCATCACGGGATGCCTCCGTTTGGGGGGGGGGTAAGCAGCTGTCCCTCGTTCCCCCACTCGTGAGATCAGGGTTGTACCTGTGTGTGTGTGTGTGTGTGTGTGTGTGAGAGAGATTCCTAGATTCCTAACAGTGTTAACCCTACATCCACAGATCTTCCTCCTGGCCTGTCCTCCATGCAAGACCGCCATGGTTATCTTCAGGTGAGTCTCTCCCCCCTCCCCACGTGCCCGTCCCCCCCATTTGGGTTTGTGGTGTGGACGCTGTCTGGTCCCAATCAGTCACCAGCTGCTGCGTGTCGTGATGCGTCCCTGTCTCACGATGCATTACATTAAGAGGCCGTGAGGTAGCCTTCCAAAAATAACCCTTTATCCTGAGAGCCCGGCCACCGCGCTCCGCGATTCCATCCCTTTTTCAGGACGACGCACACATAGCATTCCCCTGTCGAGGGCCATAATCGCGACAAATATAGTCAGGCTATAAATAAGCCACTCGAACTGCAGATATTCCCAACGCAGTAATGCAGACGAACAATGTATTGTCTCGTCACAAATTTACGCTTGTTGAAAGTGGCTAAAGGGTTAGCATTTGTTCCTGTTGGATGCCTGCATGGAGGGTTAGCAAACGATTCAGTTGGTTCATTCCTTGATTGTCGCCTCTCTGTCATTATTTTGACTTATTAGGCCAGAGTCCTGTCTGTGTTCTGTGGGACCGAATAGAGTCTGACAGGGTTTATACTTCACATGAAAGAGTACTATACCCTTGGTTGGGCTATGATGTCAGCTTCTGTAAAATAAATCAGAAAAATACCCTTAGGGGACATTGCCGGCAACTTTCAAATTCCTCCCTCATTTTTTGGTGTAATTCAGTACAGCGGATTACGTTTAAGTAGGCTTATGTCATGGCCTATGGGTTGTGTACATGTAGTCATTGTCTTTGCGAACCGCATAAGTGCACCATGTGACCGTCTTGCTCACACAAGTGATCATCACTCACTTTCTTACCAGACCCTCCTGGCACTTTGTGATCAAGAGACCCTCGTTTGTTAGTGGCACCTCCCTCAGGATAGGAGAAGCCAGGTGTGGAATTGCAGCATACTGCTGAAACATCACCACCTCTCTCTTTTCCTGTTTGTCACTGGGGGGCGGGGTCATAGTCTCTTTGCTGTAATGCCAAATTGCTTTGGATGGTATTACGGCAAAATATTACTAGTTCAAGTCAGTTTCTCTAAGCTCGCAAATGGAAATGTTGCATTCTGAGACGTCCGTCCACCTCATTTGCCTTCTGCGTTTTAGAGTCAGAATACATTGAATTAACATCAATTGAGATATTAATTGGCACAGTTGAGCAAGAGGCCTCCGATCTGCACAGGAAGGGTTGTTGCGATTTACATCCTGGCCAGTGAAATCCAGGAAGTCACACGGCCGGTTTGTTGTTTTAAGTGTCCCATGTTGTGGAAGCGAGTGCCTGACATGAGAATGCCTCCAGGCATTCTCACACATCGACCTTAAAATCCCACAGGCTTGTCTGTACATCTTAAGGTCATGTTAAAAGCACCTGTGGGATCTGAGCTGTTTTCCGACGTGTGTTTCTCTAGGCTTCAAGTTCACATGCTCAACGGTGCCCTCTTGGCTCTCCTGTTCCCGGTCGTCAACACGAGGCTGGTGAGTCCCCCAGAAAGCACGGCACGTTCGAGTACGACACCAGAACCGTGCACCCTGGGCCGCCCCGTGCACGTGCGTGGGCCCGCTCGCAGATGCCTCCGGTTGTTCTGGCACATTCCAAGATATTTCTGATTCCACAGCTGTTGGAGAAATCTGCAAACTCTGCATGCAGCTGGTGGGGGGGGGGGCACACCAAACGAAGGCTGGCCGACCAGTATTAATGAGGTTTGGATGACGGTGTCACTTTAAGTGGTTGGATTGGAAGCCGGCTGCAGGTGAGAGAAGCAGCTGACTTCTCATTACCTTGGCGTGTTTACATTCTTCCTCATCACCGCGTGAAACTGAAAGCATTTCAGCACCATCGGTGCAAATGTTTATGCATCCCCTGGGCAGCAGTGTCCTGCACCAGCTCTGCGCTGAGGCTGTAACGCCACCTGGCTGCTGCGCGGAAAAACGAGGAAGGAAGTGAGGTTTGACTCAGGCGTAACGTGATCCCACTAATTTTAGCGCCCTGCTGTCGACGGGAAGGGATACTGAAGAAGGCGGCAGTTTTTGGTGGAGGCTGCGTGTTCGTTATCTAGCGCCGCAAGCTGCAGCCTCATTTACGTATCAAATAAGTTAATTAATTTCTAAGAAAAAAGCGTTGAATGCTGGTACCGTCATGTTCCTCACCGATTTGCTGCCCCCAGCTCCCCGACGTGCTTCACACGCCTGCACTCCCCGACTTACACGCCCACCACCACCCTGTTCGTGAATCATAAGTGTTACCACTAAAGACCTCCCCCGAAGCCGATTCGGCAGTTGGGTGGTGGCAGTGTATTTGAGGCTGTTGTGTGTGGTGGGGGGGGGCAGTGTTGATTTCACAGACATACAGCAAGAGGCGGGTATACTTCACCATGTGGAGGTTGCCACACCCGGCTGTTCCTCGGGCCCCCGGCCCTCGTATGAAGCTCGTACGAGTTTCAGTGGCGTGTGATGATAGCTCGCGTGCCGTTACCTCCTGTGTGTGGAGCCACACAGGAAACTATGCAGCCTTACCAGGCCTCATTACCAGGCTGCAGCCGACAACATTCAGTTGCTAGGAGACCGGCATTCACAAGTGACCGTTGTTAGGGAGACAGTCTGGTTCCCCCCCCCCCCCTCCATGCGGCAGCTAGTTATAAAACAGCATATTCCAATATCGTGGAAATTCTGTTAAGTTACTTTGCTGGGGGTAAATTGTAGAGTGAGGGTGGGGCTGTGGCATTTCTTTGAGATTGAGGTCGCTAAACATGTTACGAGGACACTGTTTGTGCCGTTGTGGACTCGGGCCCCCTTCATGTTGACGCTATTGTAATGTGTAATAGCGCCGATATCTGTGACAGCCTTTAGGCTGTGTCTCTCCGTCAAGTCAAATCAAAGGCTGACACCTTATACGGATGTTGTGCCCCCCCTGCCCACCCCCGCCCACCAATCCTCCCCGAGGGGTACATGTGCTTTTACCAGTTACACCTGGGATCCGTCTTCTAAACACCTCGCATTTATGTTGCCGATGAGTAAACTCAAAACAGAGCTTCCTGTATAGCCGCCCTCACCCCCTCACCCCCATCATTTCCTGGCTCCTAATGCTCATGCCATTTGCGGTTTATCATCACAGTGTCAATGTGAGATGGTCGGGGGGGTGGGGTGGAGGGGTGCGGCCTCTGCCCAGGCTCCCAGTTAAGGCCTGGAATGCTGTTATTTCCTGTAAATTGCCGCTTGGCTGGAAATAAGCGTGCACAGTGATTTCCTGTTGGCAATGCAATGGTGAGCCTCGCATGTCCTTTGCATAACCAGTTGCAGGCCGTTCTTTAGAGGTCGGGGTGACGGCAGTGATATCAGCGGTTAGAGTGATTTTCTGTTCTGTCCCCTTACAGCTCCCCTTTGAAAAGGAGATCTATTACATTCAGCACTCCATGCTCTACCTGGTTCCGATCTACCTTTTTAGAAAAGGAGGTAAGCGGTAGAACTACAGTTTCCTGATATGTGTACCATATTTTTTTTTAGCGTTATGCAGCTGTATAAAGTCCGAGTTGTGGACAGACACGGAAGAGATGTAATGAATTATGAATGAAAATGAATAAATAAATGCATGAAAACAGTTGGTCAGGTGTTGATATGTGATGCTCACAAAAACGGTCCTCGGTATGTTTTTGGACAATGGCTTGCTGTGCAACGCTGCCATCCATCCATCCATCCATCCATCCATCATCTGCCGCTTGGTCCGGGATCGGGTCGCGGGGGCAGTAGCCTCAGCA
>JAODJX010000066.1:2493634-2509117 GCA_026776945.1 Isichthys henryi
GCCGCCGTTCAAAAAAAAAAGGGGGGCGGGGGGTTGTTCGGGGGGGGGGGGGCGGGGGTTTATATTTGTTGCGGGCGCCCCCTCCCCCCCCCCCCCCCCCCGCTCACCTTGCTCCTTCGCAACTTCTGGCAGGTAGGTGGCGGTACGCTTTGATCCTTTTTCATTGAAAAATTCTATCCTAATGCCATGTACACCCACCTGCGAGAGAGAGGGGAGTACCATTTAACTAGGCCAAGCTGTCAGGGATGGAAAAACTGACAGTTCACCTTAAATTTCACGAGGACTTCTGAGGGTTCCCACAACATACTCGGCGTAAACAGAACGGTTTACTTTACGACGTCGTCAATTAGCAGGATGCCACACAAACTCAGTGTCTTACAAACACTTTCCTTGTTAATACAGTACGCAACACAGAATTGCACTTTCAAAATCGCCACTTGAAAGCACATCTGGGTGAGTCGATCATTTGACTTTGCACACAGCATGTCATTTTCACCCCAGAAGTGCCACCCTCCTCGGGATATTTCGCTGTACTGTTTATGATGAAAGCGACTCCCCCGACAGGCAAACTTTCACTTGACCACGCAAAATGAATTCCATAGTGTTTCAAATGAGACCAGCGTTACGGCGAACACACAGAGCAGATAATGCACGGCCCCTGGATCGGTATCTGCAGGCAGGCAACTCACCTACAACCAAATCCAGCTAATGTAATGCTGTCACATTCCACACAGCCTGAACAGCTGATCCAGCCACTCGGACAGCGGAGACGACATCAATATCTCAACGCCAGTCTATTTCAATCCCATCATTAAGATTCTAATACCAGGAGAATCTTCAAATCATTCAAAAACAGTCAGTGCGACAGCCTAGAACCACAACACTAGCTGTAATCCCAGAACAAAGCACATTTCAATTTTTATTAAATTTCTATTCGTATTCACCAAAGACACACATTTGGAAAATGGAGTCTGAAACTACAGGCAGATGATAGTGGAAATACTCAAGCTGCAAATTAAAAACACAGAGATGCGCACGGACTACGCTGCTAGCCTGACTATTTTAAAACACACGTGTCGTCACAGAAACGGGGACAGTCGACATCAGGACAGGCAGCGGGCGCCGGGCACATGGGGCAGTCTGCAGTGGGTTTGTCGATTATTCCTAGTTCTGCATTTAGAGGAGCTGAGACTGCAGCAAATTTGTAATAGGGCTCAGTGTACAGGAGAACAGCTCTGGATCCAGTGCCACTCTAACACGCAGCATAAGCCAACTGCATCCACATGCACATACAGTCCATGTATTCATATTTTTGTGGGGACTCCATCCACTTCTGTGGGCATAACCCTAATTCTGACTATGGGAATCCTAACCCCTACACACACGACAAAGTACTCATCCTTTCTCTATTATTTTTTTTAACAACATGCAAACATCCCCACCCAGCCACCAAGGATGGAGCTCAGTCGTGTTCCTGACCCTCTGCTGCTGTCTGAGGGACAATTCGCCAGCCTGCCCCACGGACAGGCGCTCCCGCTGGAAACATCAAAGCGCTAAGCCAGCGCTAAGCTTGGGTGACGCCCATGCGGGTCTCTGAGGAACCACTGCGGTGGCTGCATGCCCAACCCCAACCGGCTGGGGAACAGGAATGGGCAGCTAGCCTCACCGAAACCAGCTGAGTGTAAGCCGACAGGTGCTGAAAAATGCGATTAAACACGCCCAACTCAATGCCGATTTATTTATTTTTTTTCTTTCCTCAAACTGTTTACTTCACACTTTGCGGGTTCTCAAGCATAACTGGCAGGGCATCCGGCTGTGAAATAATCTCAGAAATTCACTGACAGGATCATAGGGTGGAGCGACTATGGACAGGCACAGATGGGCTTGGGCTTGTCATGGGATCAAGGGGCCAAGCTACACAGACTCGTTTCATTGAGGCCTTGAGAAGGCGAAGCACAGACGGTCTCAATGGAATTGCAATCCCTCTCAGTGTTTCAGGATGTCAACAATCTGTCAGCCACGGCATTCCAACCGGCGACCTTCAGGAAAAGGGGCACCAAGTATCACCAGGTTCCGTGTCAGGGGCCCAGAATAAATGACTGACCCCACACACTGACCCCAAGCTCTGCTCTTGCCTATATAAGCGCGCTACATGAAGACGAGATGGGACATGCAAAGATTAAATTCCACTGTATTCCCTAGAAATCCACAGTGACAAAAGCACCTGAGGTACCAAGACACCCTTGGAGCCAGATGACTAACTTCACAACACTTTATGAAGACATAATGATTTTTTGGGGGGTCACTGAAACCCCGAGGGGAACAGACAGCGCGTTCCGATAATCGAGGTCCATCTTAGCCTCAATTTTTACCTCTAAGGTGTCAGTGCATGGCAGTGCAATAAGCCTGGGGATGCGGGCTGGTGTACAGCAGACAGAGCAGACCGCAAGGTGGTCTTTCAAGGCCGTCGCCAGGGTCCATCAGAATAATTGAGTTACTTTAGTCTGAGCCTCACCATGGCTAAGGAGACGCAGCCTTGCGCTGAAACGAGGCAGACAGAACCCACCAGAAAGCCAAGGACGGAACCTGACAAACTTACTGACGATTGGTATAGGCCTGAAAATTAGTCTACAAATCATATCCTCCTTTCACAGAGTTTTGTTTTACCGTGTGCGCTGCTATCTTTACGTTATATTTTTAAGAAATAACTTGCACACAGGTGGCCCTGAAACTGTCAATCACCGTTTGTTTAACCGAAACAAATAAAGTATTTAGCTGCTATTAATATCAGTAACCGTAGTATTTCTTGTCGACGGCATTAATTTGGGCAGAAAGACAAGGGTCAAAGTGAGCCTTGGCAGCAGGATAATTATCGAGGAACCGTAGCACTTAATCTACTCTTTTTAAGGGATGGACTTCTGTTAAGCTACTCTTCTAATTCCTGGTATTAATGTCTGGGAAAATACCCCTATGTTTTACTGTCCAATGACAGATTACAAAAGCCTCCCAACATATAATTAAGCCTATTAATTCTGAGCAGACCACCACTGGGGTGAAGCGAGTGTTTTGTCAGAAATCAGCAACTTAATCTCCATAGTGGTGATAGCTGATGCTTACACATACAGTAAGGCTATATTGTTAAGAAGTATGCCAATGTGTATACTATGGGGGAAAAAAAGACATTAACATATGAAGCCTGCGCAGTTAAACCAAGCTAGTCTTGGGGTGGCTTTAATGTAATTTATGACATTCTTCCACTGGCATACAGGAACCAACCCGTACCACAAAGAAAGACCATTTACAGTGCAGTTCCAAGCCCGCTTTGATTTTCCACTGCAGAAGGGTCGGCTTCGTAAAGGCTTTGCTGGGTTTGGAGAGAGACAGTAACGTAAAGTAGAAGAGATGCTTATTTACTGTTCACATGGCTTACATCATGCTTAACTAGGTGCTAATTTCTGCTAGCACGCCTGTGAGAATCACTGTTTCATGTTAACATGAAATGCTAGTAGAATGAGCAGTCATTGCGTAAAATTTGTGTCCATTCGATTCAGCTGCACTATCGTACGTTTTTTTAAAGTAGGAGGTTGGAAATTAAAGTTCAGAGTTATCGGGAATGCAGCAAAACGTGCCAAAATCACCGGTGTATCTGTGCATTTCGACCAATCAGATGGTGGTGACGCAACTAGATCAGTTTAGTCATGTTTTCGTCACTGCTAGTAAGCAGGGCCACGTACGTGTGGGTATGGCCTGCATAATTTACAATGAAAATCCATCAGTTCGCAGTACGGCTAGGGTCTCGGTGTAGAAAAACAGTTAGCCTAGCGCCCAAAGCAAGACAGTGGTGATCTGACTTTTCGTCCAATTTCCCAGCCTCTCAGGAAATGCACAACTACTCAGCAGTCCCTCTCCACAGAGTTTACAGGGCCCCCCCCCCCACACACATACACACACTTCATGTTAAACACAGAGTGGACCCTTCAATCAGAACATACAACTTTAAACTTGCTCATATTGGGGCTCAAACGAAAACTGTTCCTCCTTACATTGGGTTGATTACCAAAATGAAAAAGCATGACTACTTCCTAAGACCTGAAGTCGCAACATGAAAATCCTTGACGTCTCATTCCGACAGGCAGAAAGCAGCATGTTCTCAAGTTTATTCCTGAGAGAGCCCATTTGACACATGTATTCACCGATAACCAGATCAACAGAAATGCCAAACAGGTAGATGTCTGCCTTGCAGTAACATTGGGGTGTCTAGCAACAATGGAGTCAAAGGGCCTATCACCACCCTCTAACTCAACGGGGGACAGTAAAGTGATTGCGGCCATGTCATCAGCACTACCCACCATGAGTCTCCCATCGGAACGAGGCGCTCACCAGCACGTTCACTGCGTGTGGGCGTCCGGCGGCCCTGCTTACCTCCCAGTCTAGGTAATCGCCGACGTCCTCGAAGTTTGTGAGCAGAGACACTGAGCAGAAGAGGCGTGGCAGCTCATCCCTCGTCATCGGGGGGAAGCGGCTGTCTTTAAGGGCACTGCAGACATAAAGATAAACAGATATTTCTCTGGGGAAAGCAAAGGGAGAATTTGTCACCCCCGGACCACCACGTCTAATGGCAGAGCAGTAACACTGTGTCTAAGCGAGGCCCCCTCTCTCTCAACAGCCTTCTGAGCCCAGATTAGTCATTTTCTACTACTTCGTATGCATGTGTTTTTGGAAAGGGGCATGAGCTAAAATGCAATCTCTGTGCTCCTCAGATTGTCCTCCACAGCCACACCCAAAAAATAAAAATTCATATTATACATATATAAAAGAGCAGGGATTCTCCAGACACTCCCCACCCCCACCTTCGCTTCCTCTCCCTGCTGAGGTGACCGTGGGCACAGGCATGCTGGCTATTTTTAAACCCCTGCATTTTAATGTCAAATCCCCTGGCTGCGTACATCTACCAGAATCCTACTGCCGATGTGTAGCATGAAGAGATGTGTGGGGGGGGTAGAGGCTGACCACGTGCCATCAAGCGGCGAAGTGCCTAACAGGTGAACCTTCAAGCCAGTTTTATATACACTTTCGATCACCAACAGCAATTCCTGTTTTCTGAAGCCACTTGACTCACCCAAAATGTCCCAGCCACTCGGGCATCCACAATGACATCTGTAACACCTTGGTGTAAAAATGATCATTATAAAAAAATTATAGCGAAAGGCTAGCATGATCCGTTGCAGTCATCGCTCTTCCAGTCAGACTATAATTCATTATGCAAACGTACTACAGATAGCATAACAGGTTCATTGATTTTAACAGCTCGTCACGGAATATGTGATTTATGAATTCATAGATGTGTAAACATCCCGCCTGTTTATTTACAAGGCTCTGGGTATCTGAGGGCTGTGCCTGTGACTGACTACAGCGTGTAGAGGGGCCTCGTCACACGACAGTTCCATGCGGCTGTTTTGCTGCCTCTCCTGCATTACAGGCCGTGTTTTTGTGTCCGCCGAGCCACCGGGGCCTTGCTCACCTGCGACGACGGAGCCACCTGAGCCAAGCTCATTGACCAGGCCCCCCTCGGGCGCTTCAGGATATCAAGCACAATAATGTATTCAAGTGCGTGCGAAACAGGAAAGCATAACTGGAACAGCCTTTAGATGCTACTCATTATAAAAATGAATCCTAGCTTATCAAGATGTGGGGGGGGGGGGGCAGTAATTGACCGCAAAACAACACGCTCCTTTTAACACTGAGCTAACTAAAAAAGAAAAAATAACAAATCATCATATAAAAAAGGTCAAGGAGAACAATAAAGTAATCATGAAAATTCTGACTGGGAAGTCCCCATTCGGCAAGCATTCCTGCACACTAGCAAAGAAACTGCCGGATGACTCCACCCTCTCAATTATCTGTTTCCAACATGATTTATAACCCATGTGTAAAACCTCCATGCCCCTTTAGCAGCTGTACAACTGACCTTTGTGAAATAGCCTCGATGACAAGATGACACGAAAACACACTTACAAAAGGATCTTGCCGAGTCACATCGTCAGCTGGCTTCGCGGCGGCCAACAGTCCATACGGAGACACAGCTGCCTCATCTCAAACTTCCCAATTTGTTCAACAGAAAATTTTACAGCACTTCACGCTGTTTTAGGTTCAAGTATCTGACTTGCTTTGAGGGACGAAACAAAACTTCTACACATTTCTCCGAGATGCTGAACAGTTTTACTGGGAATTAGTCCCAGATAAATGATATGACACAGTTCTTCAATGCGCGACATACAGATAAGCCAGGCTGGAGGACTTCCACTTTAAGTATCACAGCACTGGGCTGGATGTGAGCGAGTCCATCCATCCCACGCATAAACCTGAACCTGTCACAGTTTTACCATCAAATTCTGGTGCTTAACCACAATACCACAGCAGCATGTGTAGGGAAGGGAGGGAAAATGACAAGGGCAATGGAATTTCAGTATGTACAAAAACAGGGGGGGGGGAGATTTGAGAGAAACAGCAAGTCACGGCGAAGTCCAGGTGGTATTGCACTGGGACGCCAGAAGTGCTGCGTTATGGAACACCTCCAGAAGCATGGCACGTGCCAAAGCAGAATATACGGGTCTCACACAACAAGTGAAGGACAAGAGCTTTCAATTTTCTGTCACAGAGCCATACAAGCGTGAGCAGAGCCCCAAACTCCAATCAGGGCGTTTACGCCGAGGAGCGTATGCGCATGAATGTATCACCTCATACAGGAGAGCACATTCATTCATTAATACACCAGAGTGGGCAAGGAATCTAATCAGCAGAACATGTTACTAGTATTATAAATCATGCTTTCCTACAGCAGGCTAAAGGAAACGGGGGGGGGAAGGGGAGCTGGGCTAGAAAAATGACACTTCCAACTAAACAAACGAGTTTAGAAGAGATTCAACAGGGAACGGCGGGAAGTCTATAAATCAGGAGCAGCCACAGGGGGCTTTGGGGGGGGGAATGGCAGGACGACGGAGAGAATAGGCTGCATGTTCATCCTGCACCAGCTAGGTGTCACCTCTGCTAAAAAAAAATAAAAAATAAAAAAAAAAATGTTGATTTCAGTGCTGCAGTCAGGCTAGATCGCCTCTTATGATCAGCCATCTGTAATGCGACCCCACGGTGCACTCAGCCGGCCTCAAACAGAGCTGGCTGAATTCAAAACGCCCACCATGTAGGTATCAGGATGGTTGGGTTATGGGGCGAGTCCACGTGAGGTGGCCATGATGACTCACAGCACCCCACCACAAACCAGCTGACCATTCCATGAATTTACTGGAACAGCTTGCTCTGATTAAGCAAGACTTCCACGAAGTATTCAGGCTGAAAACCCCCACCACCTCCCACCACCATCCAGGCAGACTGAATAAAAACCAATTTAGCCGACTGACCGTCTAGATCAGATATCTCTCACTCGAGACATGGACTGCCATGCGAGTATAACTTTTGGTCCAGACGTGTTCTTTTCGAGCCAGGCAAGGAAAAGCACACATACAGCCCTCAGGGGCAGGGAGTGGGGGGGCAGCCAAAACGATCAACCTGGCTGGAAAATGCAATAGAAGAAACGTCTTTAAAATATGATCGCTACCCATCTACTAAAGAGAAGTCTAAATTTTGCTGAATTGTAGGTGATTCACTTTCCAGAAATATGTCGCTTCGGAAACCTTCGTAATTGCCTTTCACCATGCACCGGCGTTTGCTCGACAACATGAGCGATGAATCATTTTACTTCACTGACAAATCACATCTTAAATCTCAATGTGACGTCAGCTGAAAGCTGCACACACAGGTAATTAAGTAGATCAACCACGCTGTGGCTCATCAAGCCCGTTAAATATTGCACATATGACGAGACTAAAACCTGGTTAAGACAAGAGAACATCTGCCGGGCAGTTCAGAAGTTCTCTCACTGCCGGGAATTCTGACTGCATGGTGGGAAGAGAAATGGCTCATCATTCTTCAGATGAACACACTCAGACGGAGAATCTTCTGGCTTTCCCAACAAATAAACGTTTAAAGAAAAAATATCCTGATTCAATTTAGTGAAAAATGGGGACGTCGGGATGCTTCGTGATGGCCCGATCAGACGGCCTGTTTGAGTATCAGTAAGGCTTTCCTGCCTACATTACCACTCATGAGAACTGGACCTCTGACCTCATTTGATGGGATGAGAAACTAGGTTCCAAACCACCACCACATCTAATCATTTCACAAGAACCAATGTGTGATTAAAAGGTCAACAGTCAGTTACTAGGTTCCTCAAAAGCTTTTGTGAAACTTACCCAAAGCAGACAAGTAGCCTTTTAAAGTTTTGTATTACACAGCCTTTCGCGTACAACATACTAAATAACCTACACTTCTCGCCCCACTACAGTGATGCCTTACACCGATGTGCCCCTGACATCATAAGAGGGAAAACACAGTATGCCTAGACATATTTAGTATGCATACTTAGTATGGTTAGATATCAGTTAAACTCAAGACACAGCACGATAGTATAAAAGGGTCTGTACAAAATCAGTTTACTTTGAAGAATAAAAACATTTACATAAGCTTGACTAGTGAGAATCTAGTTCATCCCTATTCTGTAAAGCATATTTCTGTAGCTGTGTAGCGATTTATGAGTATAGTTTATAGGGGGAGGGTCGATCCACAAACCATACATATCCCTAAAAATAGACTGAGCGCATTACAACTGCAAGGGAGGGCAGAAGGACCCAGCTATTCAAAACTTATCCAGTTACGCTGTCAGATTGGTGGAGGTGGATCATTAATTCACCCTTGCCTACTGTCCAGATGCTTCTGCTTATGCAGCATCCAGTCACAAAAAAAAAAAATGCAAGAGGCTCCCCAAGCACTTTCAATCATCCTACAGATTCCACAGATTACAAGGTGCCAATTGGAACAATGCACCAAAGCATGCAAGGAAGGTAGACGTACCAGCACAACATGAGAGGCTTCTCCCAGCTGGCACCGAGGCTACAGTGCAACCTTTAATTGGATTTGCTATTCCTTCGGTTGGCTAGTCTCTCGCATGGTTTCTCTTTAGAAGCAATTAAGCCGATTAAAGCCCGAGCAGATCCCCACACGTCTCTACATCTAGATACACCACGGAGGCCCCCAAAACACACCGAATTGTCAGCAGACTAAGCGTGGCAGAGCTCTCCGGGACGTTCTCTCTATAGGAGAGTGCTAACCCTCAATCAGTCAGCTTTGGTTTTTCTGCTCAATGCTGCTTCCATCCTCTACCACAGAAATCCGTCCATAGCAATGAAGAGTCTTGCTAAATAATCGACCCATTTTCAAACACCCATCCAATCAGTGTCAGGAACCCAGAGGAAACAATTGACAGAAAGGGTACATCCCAGGACAGGAGCAGCTCACTGCGTATAACTTTCCCCTTAATCTAACAGAACGAGTATCCTGCAAATTCCGAATTTTTTACTGTCTTTTTGGCTTAATATTATTCTGTAACAAAAACACCTGTACCTCAAATATTTCACTGCTCAGCTGCCTTACTACAAATGCATAACAGGAACAATAAGTGACACACAGCATACTACAACATAGCTAGCAAATACACACAGTACACAGTGGGATGCTTATTCCTGCCACCAAATCGCAAGCCATGCCAGTGTTCCAGGCTCATTGCAATTGACTCAAATTCTCAATTTCCATCCCTTGTCGAAATGAGAACAAAAATATTTGTTTGGTAAAAAAGAGGGGCATTTCTCCAGCCAGCCACTGGGGGAACCCGAGATGGGGTCAACTCCCCCATTACAGCTTGTAAGAAGCTTACTGAAGCTGAAATCACTAGGCGTGGAGAAACGAACAAACATAACTGTCTCCTTCAAATCTTTAGCTTCAGAAAGCAGTGCAAAGAAAAGACAAGTCTGACTACGGCCACAAAATGTTCAATATGACTGTCTTCTATGCAGTACTATGCTTAGGGCAGGTCATTAAGCACACACTACCTCCGACTGACATATGGTACAGACTGTACTCAGACACTCACACTGTAAGAGGATGGCCGTTACTTTTTGCATGTTGTTCTTATTTCACTTTAACAGCTCTCTGTTTAGCAGTGTAACTATTTTTCACTGTTTTTGCGAAAGTGACAATGAGGATCTATCTTATATAATAAAACACAAGAAAATCCAAGAAAATCAGGAACAACAAGACGACCTTTACACAACGTAAACTACATGTAAATGACAATTAAACTCATCAATCAATAGCAGAAAATTCATACCCCACATCTTTGTGCTCCACACCCATCACAGAAATCAAACATGGACACGTCCTGTGAGGTGAACGGTCTAAATCGAAGGGAAGGTGCACTCCTCTTCAATTTCATTCGGCAGATGGCACACACCTCCCGGATAACCCATGATATATGGATATATGTGGATGTATGGGTATATAAACATGAATCTGGCTAGTTCCTGACAAGCGAGCATGCTTTTGATGAGCCCGGGCTGAGAAAAGCAAAACCCCCCCCCTCCAAAAAGAGGAAAAATTTCACAAACAAGATAAATATAGATACACTTCCACAAAATGTGGGAGAAAATGTATGCATAAATAAATATTTTAAATTGGACTGTATGCAACAGATTTCAACAAAACATTTAGCATTAAATTTAATCTTGTCCACACAGTCAGTAAAAATTAATTCAAATAAAAAATAAACTTTTGGTGATTCACTGATTTGAATTGAGTCATGTGGGTTTTAGAGAAAAAAATATTCACGATTTAAGTATGATCTTCCTGAATGTTTAAGTACATAATCTACCCTATATAGCCTTGCAGTGCAAACTTATCCTAGCAACAGTTTCAGCCAATGAGAGCCCAGCAAGTGGCTCATTCTAAATGCCAATAGAAAACCATATTTGGGACAGCCTTTGAGTGCATCTCCTTGGAAACTTCTCCACTAAAAATTCCTGTCCTGTCCACCTGAATTGTTGCTCACCCATGACCCAAAAGTCATTTCCTTAAATGATCCGACAGAAATCTGATCCAGAAAAGGAGTGGACACAGAAATCACAGGGCGCTAGTATATAGTGAACACAGAAATGACCTAGATAATCCCATGGAGCATTAAATCCATGTCTATATCCATCACTTTAATGAAAGCAGAAAAATGATTAACCCCTAAGGCCACCCCAAAGTCGTCCTCCCACTCTTCATTTGCTCGAGGGTCACTCATTGTTCAGTTGACCTTTTATGACATGTTCCATAAATATGAATAAAATAGGTCTTTGGAGCTAGAGGTGTGCACAGGGGCAACTGTGTTTTAGGCTCCAGTATTTTCAGTGATGGATAGAGCTGTCACGATCATGAAATTTTTGTTGGATTCAATGAGCCTGCATCTCAGACAGCCACCCATGCTTCATGCCTTTAACGCCACCATTTTCATGACCATTTAGACAGCCTTTTTAGCCATGCCTGAAACATTCAAAAACAAATGACGAGAACCAGCCTCAAGCACCAAGGGCCTGTTTAAAAATGTGGTCATTTCCGGTACATTCATGGCTCATTGGAACATCTCCAGGATGTAAGCTGAGAACTTACTTCCCAGTGCATCCAAGCCATTCACGATGATAAAATTCATATTTGCCCGTGGCGTCTCCTTCAGACCAAGGAACATGTGGCGATTAGACATTACCACAGCGCCAGGACATTGCAGGAAGAGAACAGCTTAGTTGTCAGTCATAATCCACCCCCCCCCCCCCCGCCGCCAAATCACCACAGATGCCAAATATGAGTGCCTGTGTTTGATTATTTGAATTGCACAGCAAGCAAAAATGCCTTCAAATTTAATTGCATCAAATAAAATATAACCACTGATGTGTTTTTTACAATCCTGAGAAGCAGCGATCACTCGGCTAAGATAAAGCAAAAGAAACGTCCTTCTGCGGGGTAAGCATGTCCAACTTTGTGAACGTTTTATGCGAAGACAGTCCCTCACAACATAAAGCATTAGCCGGATGAGCAAGGGTTAGGGATGTTGGCTGTTTTAGGTCATGCACATGAAAATGGCTTCCTGTATAAGAACATTTATTGTGGCTTCACTGGGGAATTATCAATCCACCTTCTGAAAACTAGATAATACAGCAATAGCTAATGGTGCACAGAAAAATCACTCTGGGAAGTTCCAGGGTTGCTTATGCGATAAGTTATTGAATTACTTTTTAAACCAAAGAAGCCTATTTAGGATTCCATGTATCACGCACTTCAAAAACTGCTTGAGTTACACATGAGTAATAATAATTACTACATTAGCATCCGCGTCTGCAGCACTGAAAAACACACTGAGTTTTCAACCAAGTGTTACGAGTTATGATTAATTAGCTGGGATAGAAACGGTTACCAGTTTCAGAGTAAACCACTGTAAAATCCCTAACAGCTAGTATTACTGGTTCAAATTTGAATTAAAACAGTGATTGATTACCATGCTTTGAAAAAAAAACACAGTAAATATTGTCCAGCAACAACCAAAATGAGCAGATGTTCAGGAACAGTGTGCAATGTGGGTTTGTTTTGTGTCATGGCAAAAGGCAGGCAGCAGCACTCTGCAGATGGTTAATGTGCATTTTAATAATACTGATAACCGTGACCATTTTCGTCACTATAATCGTGATATAAAATTTTCATGCCTCCATATTTATTAATTAGCTTTTGGTCAAAATGTGAAAAGCAATTGGCTCCTGCTAATGGTTAAGAGGCAGACAGACTGCAAACACACACAAACACACACACACACACACCCCAAATGAAGAGAGCATTTTAATAAAAAGGACAATGAGAAATAAGGCTTACCTGGTAAGGGTGTACTCCCTGAGTCCTGAGTGCAGGTTCATGGCTGAAAATGTACCTATACAACCCCTCAACCGCTTGTCCCGGCCTATTTTCCAAGTAACGAACAGCGGGCTGCAAAGAGAGGGAAACGAACTGTTAAAATGCAAGTATGACAGTACCGAACCTGCTAAGTACAAGTGGGAATATTCCATACTGACAGTTGCCTGTTTCACGGAAAGCTCAGATACTAGTGTAATTCTGCCAGGAAGGTTATGCACATTAAATGA
Organism: Isichthys henryi; assembly: GCA_026776945.1. NCBI lineage: Eukaryota > Metazoa > Chordata > Actinopteri > Osteoglossiformes > Mormyridae > Isichthys > Isichthys henryi. Next base: position 2,506,744 of record JAODJX010000066.1, read on the forward strand.
AAGTGTGGACAGTAATTGCTTGCTAGGCGTATTCAGTATTTTAAAGAAAAAGATAAATAAAAGGCAACATAAATGATGTGAACCAAACACATACTGGTGTCAACTAATTTCATTGTTTAAATTCCATCAGAGGGGTTGGGCAGGGGATTCTCTCTCTATCTGTGACTCTGACACACACACACACACACACAAATTCTAAATGTTATATTGGGTGCCACATACCATCCTGAGAACACACTAAAAACCTAATGGAAATTCAGGCAATGAAAATAAGGATCCGTACTAATAATAGTTATTTTACTTGACACAGATACAATCCATATTAAGTCGCTACATTGCAGAGAGCCCCATAAAAGGACAAAAGAGTATTTATAAGCATTTCTGTCACCGAAAATGACAGCACAGAGGGGAAACCGCCAGTAACCGACAGAACTCCACTGGATTATGCTGGGATATGCAGAAGGATTCTCGCGGTACTCCAGGCCCGTGAAGCTTCAGACGCGCATGCACTTGGCCGAGGTCCATCCGTCTGCGCCACACGCACGACACCGTCATCTCTGTGGCAACCCTCGCTACCTTCTGGCGATTCAGGGTTACCAAGGCAACCAACTCTGCCAACATGTTCCTTGCCACTCGTACAGCCCAGGCCCATGTCAGCGGCTGACATTTATCAGGACCATGTGGCCAGCAACGGCACACGAGACTGCTCTGTCAAAGGGGATGTGGCACTGCAAGGCCTCATGGGATTGCAATCTTTTTACGGAAATGTCGAACCTTACAGCACAATGTATATCCTCAAATTTACACAAGCAGAAGGAAAAAAGTAAATAAAACAAAAGCTGGGAAATCAAATAGACACAGCCTCCGTCCCTTACTCACGCAGATAAATAGATTACTCTCTCCACATGACTTAATTGAGGAAAAGCATGTAGAAAGGAAGAGGACGGAGAAAACGTCCGGTTCCTGTTAAATTACGTAATGGAGATTGTCCGTTAAGACAAACCTCTTGAAAAGCCTACAGAACTGACAAGTGGACACAAATCGGAATTCCCCATTACTGCAATACCGCCTTAAGCCGAAATTGTAAGTTCCCATTTAACAATACTGCTTAATTACAGCATTTCCCAAATTGAGTGCATGCGACACAAATGTGAAATCCAGTAACTTTCTGGCAAAGCCCAGGCGCCTAACGATATGGGGACCCAATTTACTTTTAGTACTTTGGGAAATATATTTGCTGTAAAAAAAAAAAAAATTAAAACACACACACACACACAAATGTGTTTTATATTTCACACACACGACTACCATAACGGTTCATCCACTGAAAATGTCCAGCATTTTTACGGCATATACATATTATAGCCAATATGCCATCATTACCAGTTTTTAAGCGGAAACAAACTTCACTAACGAATGCACCTACGTTTAATATCAAGTACTTGAAAACGGCCTCACGACCGGCTGGCACGAGCACGGCGCCCCGGTATCCAGTGTCTGCGTGAATAGTTTATTTGCGCGTGCGTGTCACGTAGTAGGGTGAACGAGCGCGCCTCACGAGCTCGGACACCTTCATGCACCGCCGAACTGCGCAGCCGTCAGACACAAATTAAACCCGGGGGGGTGGCTTACACCCCGTGGACTCGGGTGCCCTTCTCGGTATTAACATCTTTTATTCTTGCGCTGGGGAAAACCCCCGTTTTTGTTTTCTTTTTTATGCAGGCAAGAGTCGTATTTTATGCGGTCATAAATCGTCAAAAACAGGCGCCTAGACGCGCAAACAGCTGTGGCTCACCCACGCGAAAGACGAGAAGCCCGCCGGAGAGCGGCTTACGTTACACCAAAAACGCCGCGGTGTGACCGACCTGCAAAACGTGTTAGGTGACGGGCACAGGAGGGCAATACTGAACTGTTACAACAGCGTCGGGGACAAAGCCTTTTTTCAGTCACTATCATTGGTTAGGTAATGGTGACATTGTACAGCACGTTGACAACAGCATCGCAGTCACTGGAAGGGGGTAAGGGCATATCTTTGGAGACCGCAACCCTTAATGCTCCACCCACCCATTTAAGAGGACCTGGAGGTTGTATTTCGTGGAAGTCAAGGTTATTCACTCGTTTTCATATTTTTTATTTTTTATTTTTTTGCTGTATAATTCAAATGTCTTGTTAATGGTTAAACACCACAACGCCCGCGACTGGGACTGACAGTTTCTTCATTAGCAAGGTACTCGCTCATTTCAGACTGTCATCTGGGTAGTTTGCAGATTTGGTCAAATCGCCTGACAATATTGGCTACCCCCTCCTGGAGCCGAGACCTTATCGTGGTGGAGGGGTTTGCGTGTTCCAATGATCCCAGGAGCTACGTTGCCTG
>JAODJX010000066.1:2526576-2544289 GCA_026776945.1 Isichthys henryi
GGCGGGGATTCGAACCCGGGTCCCAGAGGTGTGAGGCGACAGTGCTAACCACTGCACCACCATGCCGCCCCTGTCTTGACTAGCACTTTAAACAAATTTGCATAAGCAAATACTACACATATACAACTGTATACAAACTGTAAGTGCTATGCTGAACTGCAGACATCAGTAGTGCAGACGTAAGCGTTTTTTTGAAAGGTTGCTCTAAACCAGTAGCTAACACTGTGTCCGCTAGCCCCTGTCCTCTTCATAAGACCTCAGATCCCCCGAGTACGGGCTTTAATGCGGAGGTGTCACATGTGTGTCTGCTCGAACCTGACGCTTGTCGCTGCAGTCATCCGTTTTGCCGAGCTGTTTTACATCGGAGGGTTTAGCAGGCAGATTTTGCAAGCTTTGCAGAGTCAGCTGAGCTTTGAAAATCGCCCGCAGTCACTTGTCACCTGCTACATGTTTTTTTCTTTCTAAAAACCGATTGGTGTGTTTCTTTCATTTTTGAACTGTTTGTTTGCCTGCCCAGCATTATGATGCAGACCACTGGTGTGTGTCCATATTTTTTTTAGCAAGGGGAAAACATTTGGGGATACCAGATAGAATCAGTAGTTCTGGTTCTGCATAAATTTTGTCCTGGGCTGCAGCAGAGGAGGGAAGGAGCTCTTGGAAATGTGGTGGGCGTGGACACAGGTGTCACCTACTCCAATGACAGCCAATGACGGAGTCACGGAATGACATCAGGGCACCTTCGCTTGCTTCAGAGCCGCCACCATGCCCCTCCCATGCCAAAGGAGAGGCCGTCATGTGAGAGAAATCACACCACAACAGGACAGGCCCAATGTGACAATCCCAATGTGACCCACAAATACTTTCCTGATATTACGCCCGTTTCCTAAGATACAGGACCCCCTCCCACAAATAACCGCTGAAGCAGAGCTTGAATTCAAAACTCCGCCATCTGTAGGATATATCATGTGCTGTTGTTCACATGCTTCCAACAGAGGTGCAGATTTCTGGTCCAGAGAGTACAAATCCACACCGAGATTTTGTTTCAACCGACCAGCTGAGTACTCCGTGACTGTGAGACTCTTTATACTCAACTGGTTGGTTGAAACAAAATCTCGGTCTGGATTTGTACTCTCTGCACCTGACATCTCCACCTCTTGCTTCTAGTGACATTTAAATAGGCACTTGACTAATGCTAAGTCCTTAAATAGCTAAGCTAACATTAGCAACATACACAGCAACACAGATATTTAGTTTTATTCCATTACGCATAGCATATAGCACCTTCAGATAATGACCTAGAAATCTAGATTAGGTCGCCAATTATCCTGGTCTAGTATATTGCATCATACGATAAATGAATCAGGGGCTTAGTGAAGGCCTTCATCGAGACTCAGCACATTAATATTTAGCCATTGAATAAACACTATGAATCACTTTTTAATTTCTAAAATAATCTACTAGAAACTATGTGATCAAAATCACTGGATGATCAGTAAGTTTTCAGAGTTTTAGAGGAATGTTCCGGTTTATCCTAAAATCCTAAAGTGAAAAAAAAAACACACCAGCTCCTCCAATGATGATGATGTCGTGCTGCTGAGTTCCTGTTCAAGGCGCTTGTGGGATGTGTAGGAGTATGAGAGCTTAAATTATACTACATTAGGATTACATTCTGCCTGCATGACACGCGTATTGTCTGGTTATGAATAGGGGTATTTTGAGAACCCAGTCTCGTTCTCCCTCTCGTACAAGATCACGCTTGATGTCAGCGCAGAATTCTCCAGAAAAGTCTGATGAATGACGTCCAATAAATGTGATGCAAAACAGCTGCAGGACTCTCTTTCGCTCGAGTTATAAAGTCTCCAGCTTCCCAACATTTTCTCAGTTTTTCCAGACCCATGTCTGGGTCAACATCATCAAAGAAATATCTAGCGATGTGAGACGTCAGGTGAAGTTGCACACTTCGTCAATCCATATTACGTAGAACGAGAGCAAAACGTTTGGTCGACTCACCTCGCTGACACTGTTTCGATTCAGCCTTTCACACACCTAGTGCCTCCCGTGACTGATCAGCGAACTTCACGCCCGATGGCTTCACTTTGTGCACCTCTTAGGCAGGAAATCTTCTCCCCTAGTGTGCGACAATGCAGCAAGGAGCCACCCCAGGCATTCTGGGTGTCGTGAGACGTAAGATGCAGACAAGGAAATATCTGTTGTCAAATGACAATGGCGTCGCCTGCTAAAACCACAGCCCGTACAGTAAGGATGAGTCTGCGATGACCTACTGTCATACACGCTAGTTGGAGAAGAACAAGACCTCGAACCCATAAGGTTGTTTGTTCAAGTCCCTGATATCATATCATTAAGCATGTGCTTAACCTGAATTAGCCTGAGGGAAATACCCAATTACTGGTCAATAGAGGTATCAGTCGTGTGACTATGAGAAAGCAAATCAAATGAACCAATTAACTGACATATTATTCTGATAAGGTTTAATTAAAACATCCATCCGGAGCCTATCCCGGAAGCAACGGGCACGAGGCAGGGAACAACCCAGGATGGGGGGCCAGCCCATCGCAGGGCACACTCACACACCATTCACTCACACATGCACTCCTATGGGCAATTTAACAAGTCCAATTAGCCTCAGCATGTTTTTTGGACTGTGGGGGGGAAACCAGAGTACCCGGAGGAAACCCCACAATGACATGGGGAAAACATGCAAACTCCACACACATGTAACCCAGGCGGAGCCTCGAACCCAGGTCCCAGAGGTGGGCGGCAACAGTGCTAACCACTGCACCGCCATGCCGCCCCCTAATTAAAACATTTTATAATGAAATTTATTTAGCAGATGTTTTTATTTAAAGCAATTGTGCATTTCTGGAAAGAAAAATATGTCCACTAATGCCTGCCTTGCTCAAGGGCCCAGCAGTGAAATCACTCTACTTAACCATGGATTTGAACCGATGACCTTCCGTTCACAGGCACATAGTCCTAACCCACTGAACCATACATAATGTTAAATGCACGATGACAATGACTCAACAGATGAGAAGGATCTAGATACTCTGGGCACACAATCCAGCCGCTAGAGTCACCAGAATGAGCCAATGGCTCGGGATCAGCGAGCCGACACATGGACCCATTTGTTAGGTTGCGTCCTCAATTAATCACTCGGATCCAGAATGCAGGTAAACCTGGCATCGCTAAAGGGAAACTAGTGCTAATAACCAGCCTGTCAGGGCCACAGAAGATGAGGACTGTGGGCATACAGACGACGGCACACCCAATCAGGTTTCACTTCATCGTCGCTGTGACAACACAGCAACAGGACCTGGCATTGTTCTGCGAGAACCTCACTCATTTCGGAGACATTTTTTCTGAAGACGGCAAGACCAGAGCACACCTCGAGTCAGGTCCACGTAAACCGAAGGAGAACCCTCCTGCACTCTGATATTAAGGGAGGACTACAAAGGGCTCGTCAGCGTGATACCGGCCGACACACCTCCAAACCCCAAGGCTATGCTCACCAATCCCGCTCCTTTTGTCATACAAGGACTTCCACTCGAGTCACTCCCAGTAACGTCAACTGCAAGAGGGCTTGTGTTTTTCCGTGGACAGCCCGTCAGACGAGATTTATGGCCGAGGGTACAAAGGCCTCGAATTTTAATGAAATCACCACATGGCAAGAGGTGGAACAGCGTTAAGAAGCCAAAAAACAGGCACTTCTCCACCCACTGAATGAAGAACCTCTGAAAAGCTAAGGCTAATGTTGAATGACAAATATTTCATCGCTACCAGATTTTCCCTTCTTTGGTTTTTCCTTCCTTGCAGAGTTCTGGGAAAGCGGACTTACTCTCTCACCCCTTCCGGGCGAAGAACAAAAAGATTCAAATCAGTGCATTAGGTACCAAAGTTTGCGGCAGCGAAATATTTGACTAGCAGAGGTAGATTTTGTATTGCAAAGCTATGTGACTCGACGTCATATTATTAAAACAAATTAATACAGAACTACAGCAGGTCAGGTGGCCAAAGATCTGATGAAAATACCGTCTGAAGCCCAGGCAAGAGTGAGTGAATAAATGAATGAGTTATAATTCTTACATCATCATGTTGTTCTTCCCCTGTCTCAGTGCCATCAACAAGCACCGTGAGATAAATGTGACCAAATAACCATCACACTGAATGCAACAAGACCCGTTAATAATTGAAAAGTTCGAATGAGAGGTGCGTCTCTGCTTTCCGTCCAACAAGCATGCATAATTCAGAACTGACCACTTCGCACACGTCTGACAACATGGTTCGTGATGATGTCTAAAATAATGCTAATTTTATGCTGATCAGGTGATATGTGTGTACGGTTTATGACATGTGACTCTGATCGTGTGCCTGTCACAAATCGTAATTACTGAATAAACGATCCACCTCACAAACAGAAATACGGCGGCCGTCTACCGTGCACATTGAGAAACCCTGAATTTCTATCAGCAAAAAAATTTGCTATGAGTCGTTGCCCCGCGAGAGACACTGATTTATGACTCTTGACACCGCAGAAACGCAGAAAGTAACCCGAAGCATGTCCAGTTCACGTGCATTAAGCTTGGTGCAGGGGCAGACGAGTGTTAGCATGTAGCTATGCTATTCACCACGCCATCATCCCATGCAAGCAGCTTTGTGGGAACTGAAAACATTCGGACCCCCGAAGGGAGACGGACCTGAAATTCCCACATCCACCCTGTATACATCACCGAATCTTCTCAGGGGGGGGGTGTTTGTCACATTAGTTCTCTCAAATGAAATTTAAAAATAGCGCAGCTTTTCTGGGATTAAGTTTCCATGCTATGTCATTCTCTTGCAAATAGCCTTTGTGTCTTGAAAAAAGCCGCTATTTCAGGTCACTGGTGATGATGCCAGAGCAGCCAACAAGTTATGTTAGTTCATTAACAAACTATAGACTAGAAAGCTGACCTGTTACAGAACCTGTTAATGAACGTAAATGAGTGGTTGAATCAGTCACAAAAATTCACAGCTAGAATCTATCAGTTAGTCCATAAACATGACAGCATGGGCTAAACATTTGGCACTCATATGGGTGTCAAGTAAGTGCAGGTGATTTCATTGACACATTCATTTCACACTATATTCTTCTGTTTCGAGTTCATAGAGATATTCAGAGTTTTCAGCAGACACCAAGAACAACTCCTTGTTTATAGTGAGTAGTTGTGTTTTTACATTGCATCCATCCAGAAGGTTTTTCAGACACGTTGTAATTTAAAAGAAAATTGTGGCAGTTGCGTAAATCGTGTTGTGGGTGAATTCAGTATGGACTGAGTTTCAAACTACAGCCTAAGTTACCTCTTCATTAAAAGGTACAAACTTTATTCTCAGCAATTGACTATATTACAAGTTTAACCGTTGATTTGTTTTGAAACTCTGCTGCTTTGGAGTGATAATTAAAATAAATATGAAATTAATAATTATTACTACATGCATTGTTTATATGTTAAGTCACTGTGGTGTTAGTAGAACCCTGGAGGGCAGAGTGCGAGACATATTACAAATGCACCAAAAAATGTACATTTCAATGGAATCCTTTTTTTTGTAATTTATCTATCTCTTGTTAAAGTAACTGAAATTACAGAATGTCGTTGACGTTGCCTGGCTGCCCCATAGAATGCTCCTGCCTTCAAAGCCCCGCATGCTGTCAACGGTGTGAGGAAAAAGGAAACGCGCCGATTGCCTGTCAAAATTTTCCATGCATTTGAGCGTTTATTGTATTGTGTGAAAACTGACAGCACGTTTGATGCTATTTGTTAGACATTGAATGTAAAGCAGGTGAAACATTCCGAGATTAAGAAGCAGGTTTTAAAGGATTGGCATTTCATATTTATTTTAATGGAATAACAATGTTTCCATTTGTATATATGTACGGAGGGTTTTTTTATCCTTTATTATTATTATTATTATTATTATTATATAGAAAATCGGAGTATTTCTTGTAACAGACACTGTCCTTAATTCAATTTCCTACGAAGTTCGTTCAGAATGATTTACAAGTTATTAAAAAATAAACTAATGCATAAAGTAACGCAAATCAAGCATTAGCTAAATCTGCAGCGCGTAACTGTTTATAGGAATTACCCCGTCAGCACATCACAGCGACAGGAAATAATAAAAAGCAAAGCTGCCACGATATGCCATTTAACATTTAAACAGAGCTTGAAGGTGGTACAGTTATACCAGAATGTGCATAGTGGGTCAGGGGATTATGCTGTACCATAGCAAACGCTCATCTCCTTACCGTGTTACATGGGGGTCGACACTCCGTATTTAAACACGCTCCTCGAGGTCAGCTATAAGCGACCGTCCGACTCGGGGAATTGCAGCCCGTTTCAAGTACGACTTAGCAAAACACACCTATAAGAGTAAATATATGGGTGAGCACTGGATAAAGATACCGTTTCGTATCTCAGTAACAGCGTTTTCGTGGCCGCTTCCTCCGCAACGAAGGACGAAAGTCCTAGGGAAAAAAATCAGATAAAGCAGCATCGGTCGGCGACGTAGCGATTCGCCGAAACCTAAGACAGGAACGTGGAGTTTGGAGATGTGGGTCGCGACGGCTGCGCGTGGAGAAGCGGAAGCGCGCGGCACCGGGCAAGGGCTCAGACCACGTGTCGCAGCCCGGCTTTAAAAGCGGCATGACCTCTGCGCGTCGCCTCGCGGCTTACACTTTATGCAGGAAGGGTCCCCGTAAAACCTAGGGGGGGGGGCATGCATCATGCGAGAATTTAATTTGAAATTTAATGAAGAACTAGAGAGTAGGAGCTCCCAAGATTCGCAAATCACCGGGAAATTGTTAGATTATATATAGGCATAGGCCTATATATAGGCCCATAGAAAACTCTTCTTCCCCTTATATCTGACACCTGCCCAGTAACACTGTCGTGAAATCACGGTTAAGAAAATTACGAAATAACACCGTGACAGATGACTTAAGACACGATTTGAAACTGTCAGCACGCAAGCACAAAATAGACTACGCAAAGGGTTTTTCAATTATAGCCGGAGTCCGATTAAAAATGCATTTATACGGAAAATAACGCGCACGGCATGAAAGGAAACAGGAGCTTGGAATTATAAGGGGAGAGGCAGAGAGACACCTCATTTGAAAATATCTCCACCTGCCAGATCGAAATGCAGTTTGAACTGGGGGCGGAGGGTCCAGGCCATAAGGATTATGGGGAAAGTGGTCCCAGTAATTGCTTCCTGGAAGCAGAGGATACATCTACTCCAATGTATAAATGCTCCATTAATTCAAATGCTGGTCATATTAAAAATGGCAACGATGCATTTCAATCATTCTCTTTTTCTTAATTAACCACTAAAGCTTTTGCCAAAAAAAAAACAATCGCCTGGAAGTTCTTTTTCTTGAACCCTATCTGTGCTGAATCGCAAGCTGACACACGATAGGTAACTTGGAAAATTGTCCTCAGCGTAACAAAGAAAATGTTAAAAATCTAATTAGCCCATTGCTTCGAATATGCTATGTACAGAAGGATTTGTGAAAAATAAGCAGGTCTATTACGATAATGAAAAGTTTTGAGCGTTCCCCTTCGGACGCAGCTGTCGGCTGGAGTATAATCTTGTAATAAATGCTTCAGACCGCTTTGTTTCACGCCTGTAACTTTTGTTCATTATGCAAATCATCCCGCAATCGGTTGTTTCATTGAGAATCCGGGCACAGGTAGCCCCTAGCTATATTCCTACAATTTCAACCGAACATATCTTATGAGTGGCTGAAAAGCTACTTCGTATTCATTTATTCTAAGCAGCTAAGTTTAACCACAAGTGGATTCAGAAATCATCTATCTGGGTCTGTTGTGGTGATTATGAACCGAAAGCAAGAGTTTTATGCGGATATGGAATGGCATTTGCTAATGGGGATTTCAAGACACATTAAATTCAGTTTAGGAGCATATAGGTCCGGTATGTGTGTACAGACGTCTAAGCCAGTGTTTCTCAAACTGCCGCACGGGGACTCGCAGACAGGTCATCTTTTTCGCTCTCAGTGAACTGTCATAGCGGCTACCTGGGCCTCTTTGAGCACCTGGCTAAGAAACATTGGTCTAAGCAAAACGAAATTGACACCTGAATTGTTCTCTGATGAATTCACCTTCACAGTCTTTCCCACATTTAGGAGAGTTACGGTGTGGAGAAGCTCCAAAGAGGCTGTTTAGACCATCTCCAAAGAGGCTTATCTCCCGGACTGTTGTGTACCCAGAGTGCAGCACGGGGGTGGATCAGTGATGGTTTGGACTGCAATGTCATGGCATTCCATAGGCCCAGGATTCGTTCTTGGGGGGGCATCACTGCCAAGGAATACCAAACCATTCTGGAAGACCAGGAAAAAAATTAACTGCTCAAGGCCATTATAAATTGTACGATCAAGAATAAAAAGATCTTTTATTAATTTCAAAATGTGAACATGCATGTACACATGTCTAGGAGAAAGTTTCACTGTGATCCATTAAGAATAGTATTTACACAACATGGTCTATGTACATTTCAAGTGGACAAAAAGGAACTATTTTGCTAGACGACATACACATTTGACTGGATTCCATAATGACTAAACCATGTAAAAATTATTCACGATATCACATACTGGTTAGTGCAACTGCAGGTTCCACTGTTGTTATTTTCAAAGATGAGAGGAAAACATCTATTGCCATTAGTTTATTCTGACGTCACAGACATTAAAGCACAAAGAGAAAGACATTAGGTCAACGCGTAAAGATGAGGGGGATGGAATGTCCGCGGCGGCCACTCTCAGGCCTCCTCTCGGATTGGCGTGCACCCCGAGAAGAAGCTGTTCTGGCTGCTGGTGAGGGCACGCTTCTTCTTCTTCAGCAGGCTGGTGGTGCAGCGCTCTTCTTCATCCTCGTCCGGTGCAGCTGGCTTCCTCTCCAGCTTGAGGTCCACGGAGACCTGGCTCATGTCCCCGATCTCCTTCAGCACCTGTGGTGGCGAGGGGACAGGTGGACCTGTGCGTGAACTTCCTGCATAAACCACTACCTTTCCAGAGAGGAGCTCAGCGATCCTCAGACAGAGGTGGAAAGTTCAGGTCCAGAAAGTAAAAATCCAGTTTGAGATTTTGTTTCGGCCAACCAGTTGAGTACTCCGACTGTGATTCTATGTTCAACTGCGCTCACGAGCGCCCTCAATCTGCGGGACCCTCCACAAACAGGTGACGGCTGATACCTTCATGGTGGGGGTGACGCAGGGGGGCTTGAAGAAGGTCGAGTCTCCAGGGCTCACAGCAGTGGGGTCTTGAGGGGTGAGAATGGAGTCTTTTGATCCGTCTTCCATCTCACTCGATTCCTGGATTGTAGTGGAGAAAAGGAAACAAAACCCAGAGTTTGTAGGAGTTTTACTTTCTGAACCAAACATTTTTGTGTGAGATAACTAGATTGTAGAGGAGGCAGGTCTAAGCAAGACATCAGATTGGTCCCACTTCCTCGCTTTGCTTGGGCTCGCCTCCTCTACGATGTCATTGGTTGTCTCTGAACCAATCATTTCTCCTTCTGTCCTCAGAACATTATGGAGTGAGTACGACTCCCATGAGCAAACCAGGAACTTCGGTATTAAATATAAAAATGCTCTGTATCTTCCACTCTAATCCAGTAACGTCTTGAAGTGATTTGGATCCAGTATGGAACACGTGTCAGTGTCGCGTGTGTAGGCTGGCTGGCGTTCGCACTCACTACGATGGGCGATGCCGTTTCCATGTTGCGGCACTTCTCGTGGTCACACTGGCAGTTCTCGCCGCAGGCCAGCTTCCCTTTACGGCAGCGGCACAGCTTGTTGCCACAGCGCCCCTTGCAGGCACACTGTGGAAGTGAACGGGAGGAGATTCACAAAATGAGTCAAAAAAAATTCGCCGATCTTTCACTGAAACGTGCCCATAGCCAGACTGCGTGACTGGGCCAGGTTTCTGCGACGGATCGAGCAACTCTTACTCCAAACACTTTAGACTTCTTTCGAGAATTCCGGCGAGCCCTGTCGGTGTTTTCCGGGATCCATTCGTCCTCGTCCTGCTCAGAGTCAGACGGAGAGGCCAGCTCTTCTACGTAGATGGTGGAGGCGAGGCTAGGGGCTTTGGCGGTCGTGAACCGATGACCTTTGGGCTGCAGGGAGACGGGGAAGGGGAGATCAGGGTGGGCACGGCGAGATCACAGAGCTCCTTCGGTGCGCTGCCCGGCGACCTCACCTTGGGGGGCACATACTCGAAGGACGAATCTGGTGACGGAGTTGCCGTCGTCAGTAGGCTGTTCATCTTCTTCCTACTGGCTACCTGCAAAAGCACCATTTTCTGCAAAGCAAAGATCGGGGGGGGGGATGTATGTTATCAACACTAAACCACCTTATTCTGCTGCTGTTTCCACAGCTACTTTTAACATTTGAGCCCAATTAAACAGTGATTTTTATTACTGTAATAATTTAGGTTAGGTAAGTGGGTTGGATTAGGGGTATTAGAGTCTGTATCCTGGGACGTAACCTAACAGCCTTTGAATATAGATCCATAACCATTAAGTATAAGCTAGTCCAATATTCAGGAATTAAACCCATGAACAACCTCGCGATGCACAACCTCTCATTCTGCCCAAACCTGCTTGCACTGCTCATTCTCCTCCATCAGCTTCTGATTCTGCTCGCTGAGCTCCCTCATCTTCTCGATCTCGTCTTCCTGCCGACAGAGGCGTCCCCCAGGGTTGGGTTAACGAGGCGCCATTAAAGCCAACCTCCAGACGATCCCGGGAGTCGACTCACCTGGAACTTCAGACGCTGGAGGAGCTCGCGTTCTCGTTTTGACGTCTCTTCCTCCTCCTGCGCCGCCTCCGCTGCCATGGGTTTATTCTGTAACTGGCTGAGGAGATACAGGACCTGCGGGAACGAGGCAGGCATTCTGATCGCCCTTCAAAACACCACTGTTACCCCGTAGATCCATTCTTCTACCCTATTCCCAGTTAACTGAAGGGTGAAGGGCCTTCCAAACCCAGATTATTCAGGTATGCCAGGAGAAGTGACTCCCTGGTTCTTGTTGTCCGCAGACTGGCATGAGTTGCGCAAAAATTTCATACCAGGGGATTTACACACGATTGACAGGAAAATGTCAACATCATCGCTCATTTGTTATCCTTACTATTGATCTCTCCAGTTTCCGCAACGGAAAATGTGCCGTCACAGAAAAAAGGGTTGGGACACATTGTGCAAGGTTGGCATGAAAGGGCCGCGGCTTGCAAATATATACATCATTTCTGGTAATTAAGGACCCCTCTCCCAAACAACCAGCATTCTGCAGCCCAGTGGAATAGGCCAGAGGCTGTACATCATCTCTGTCCAGAGGCAGTTTAGGAGACACGGGGAATTTCGGGGCCTGAAGCCCTTGCGCATAGGAGATCTGTCCGGCTGCCGCACCTTTTCCTGATGCCGCTGTTCCAGCTCCACCAGCCGTGCCTGGTGCTCCATGTCCATGGCGGACATCAGCTTGCGGTCGTCGGACAGCGTCCGCTGCAGGTCTGAGTAGCTGGCCTTCTCCTGCTTCAGGTCACTCTCTAGTTTGGCGCTGCCAACCTTAGCGGACACAAGCTGCTCGAGGAGACAAAAAAAATAAATCAACACACTAGACCCCAAACACACACAAGCTGAGACAACATTACAGTAAATAGTTATGACATTTTTAAACCATCCTTTAACAAGTTTAACCTCATGAGTACAGACGGTCCTCGCTTTCCGATGGCTCGACCATCAATATTTCGATTATCAACTACCTACACACATTCAGTAGTCAAATATCACCCAGGGTAGCGACATAGTATACGATTCTTTCTACTGCTGTCGGGTTTCCAATGTCTGTAGAAATTGAGTGTGCATACATCTGTGTTTAACGACATGTAGTAAGCAGTTTTTTCACTCCCCCAGTGTTAAATGAATACAAGTTTATTTGGTCAATTTCCTTTTCAATTACTAGCATTTAAATCCGAGTAATTGTTTAGTTATTCAGTGACAGTATTTATTTTAGGGCTGCAACCATCGATTATATCAATAATTGAGCTAGCTACCGATTAATCTGACGATTTGAGTAATCGTTACACAATTTTCACATCACAAGGATCGCAACAACTAAGAAAAATAATTTAAAGTCCAAGTGATGACAAAGACTGGCTAGGCTACTCCGGGTGGCTAAACGGCACGTGTGTCTAACCTCGCATTACTGGGCGAGTCCGTCACACCTGAATGCCTTCAAGATGCATTTGCGCTGCAGCTGTGCTGATATTTAAGTTCTGCTTTGCAGTACTAAGACGACTGCATTTTCATTTACTTTTTAAGTGAAGTGCTTCCACAGAACAGATGCTTTCGCTCTTTATTTAGATCTCATCCTCTACGCTCCGTCCTCCTTCCGCCATACTGCCGATTAATCGAGGAGGACATTTTTTAAATCAATGCTTTTTAATACGAGTAACCGATTTTAAAATTGAGTAACCGTGAACGATCTAATTTATTATTTAAATCACGTATTCATATTCAACATACGATATTTTCCACTTAAGGTGAGTTAATCTGAGAGTAACCCTATTGTAGCCCAAGCCCCTGCATTAGCAGTATATTGTCATGAACTGGTAGGCAGTATTTTAGGTGCCATTTTCTTTAATTGATTGCATCCACCGTAGATCATCGAAATGCCACATACAGGGCAAATAAAGGGAAACAACGCAGAGGGTTTGACATGCCGCAGGTAGCGAGTTTGAGGCCCCCCCGAGCAGGCTGACCTCGGACATGAGGAACTTGAGGGCGCACTTTGCCTCAGGCAGGCTGGTGATGCTGTCCCAGCGCTGTTTCACTCTGCCCTCGTTGTCAGCATCCAGGACTTTCTGCTGCAGGTCGGCGATCTGGGCACTCCTGAAAGAGGGGTGGGGATGTTTTGACAAACTGCGGGGTGTGTGTGTGTGTGTGGGGGGGGGTGTCCGGCAAAGGGTTTGGGGCGCCAGACTCACCTGAGGCCCATCTCCGTCTCCAGGTTCTCCACCTGCTTCCCTAGCGAAGCTTCCAGTTCACCCTGACACTCCAGCTCGGCGATGGTGAAGGTCCGGCGCTGGGAGGAGAGCCGTAAGGGGATCAGACGTCACGCCAAAATAAAAGCCCCCTCTAGTCAATTATTTAATTAATCCGTATGAGGGACAGGCCGGTAAAACAAGCGATAATGGGTGGTAGGTGAAATCTCACACGCCGTCTCTGGAAGCTCTTACCCGGACCTTGGCGGTAGGACGCTCCCCCGCCTCCAGCTTCTGCTTCAGCTGTGAGATCTCCTCGGCCAGGATCTTGCGGTCCTCCAGCAGGTCGTGGAGGTGCCGCCGCGCCTCCTCTGTGCTTACGAGCAGCTCTACCTCGTTTGTCAGCCAGCTCTGTGGGCCACAAGTGAGGGGTCAGAGGGTTCCCAAGATCGCATGCATGCACTGTCACGACACATGCCAAATGTCACGGCGGTCGGGTAACAGGTACCTTCACCCTCACGGCCGCACCCTCCATCCCACGGTTCTGTGTATCCTTGCGTTTCTCTGCTGCCTCGCTCCTCTTCAGAAGGGCGTCCTTCAGGCGCTTATTCGCGGCCGCAGCCTGAGGGGGAAACACGTCATAGTGGTATTCCTCTTTCGTGTGCACTGGACTGAGAACCAACAACCTGCTGGTGCCACATCTATGGAATGACCTAATGTAGTACTTCTGAAGTTTCCTGGCCTAAACGCTTTCACTGAAATACCTCACTTGCTTAAGCAGGAAAAACAAAATGGCAAAACCTGAAAGCCGCAGAATTCTGCTACACCACCGGATCCCTGCGTTTGGACCCAACCACACACATGGATCTTACACACAGGTGTTAACTCCAGCGCCGCATGACTGTTAAGAAAACCTTCTGAGTCAAACAGGCGCGACAGCAGCTCACCTCCTCCGTTTTTCGTCTCAGGACGTTGGCCTGCTTCTGGAAGTCTCTCTCCAACTTCAGCATCTCATACTGCCGCTTGCGGTCCTGTGGACAAAGGGGGTTTCAAACCCGAGTGTAGCCGAGCGGACGTTTTATTTGGCGTTAGCTAAGCTTGGCATTAGTCCAGCAGGGGGCGCTACCTTCTCCTTGAGCTGCAGCACCTCCTTGTCCTTCTTGTGTTTCCACTGACGGAATTTCTCCGAGTCCTCCTTCATCTGCCGCATCAGCTGCACGCGCTGCGACTTCATGGCCTGCACCCCCCCCAGCCAGCCACACACACACACACACACACACAACGTAAACATAAGCGCTGATTGGTTGGTGGCATAGGGGGGACCTTGCATACAGATACAGTTAAGAAGGGCACAGATAGAGCCATACGCCTGGGTCGGCCCACCTGGATCTCCTGGTTGAGCTTGGCCACATTGCGCAGTGACGATTCCTTCAGCTTCAGCAGCTTGGCTTGTTCCATCAGCTTCTTCTTCAGTTCAGAGATCTGCCCCTCCAGCTCCTGGAGCCTCTTCCGGCGCTGCTCGCTGAGCCTGGGGGCGGGGGGAGCACAGTGGAAGCAGGTGGCTGAGATGCCCTTCTGCCTTTGATATACCATAACCCCCAATGTTTGGAGTTAAGACCATCTGTTACACCAGTGTTTCCCAATCCGGTCCTCATGGACCTCCAGACAGTCCACATTTTTGCTCACTTCCAGCTCCTGACACATCTGTACAGGTATTTGGAGTTCCTGATTGGCTGGGAACAGGGAGGGAACAAAAACCAACTGTCTGGGGGATCCCTGAGGACTGGGCTGAGAAATGCCAGATAAATAATATCTGCCTTTAACAGAGCTAGAAGAGTTTACCTGCCACAATGCATCATCCTTCTCATACATGTGGAAGTGTATAATCCAAACAGCCCAGCTCATTTAGAGGCAACCTTAACCATACTACACTGGGAACTGTGACTTACTAAAGCAAGTTCAATCCAGGGTAAAATGGCTCTTTAGTGATAAGCCTCATTAATGCACATCTTCCTTATCAGGAAATTATCAGAGACAAAATAAAGCCATTCTAAAATCCGTGCAGGGGAGGACAAGAGTAATGAAAGGACGGCCTAACGGCTACAGAGTGGGGACGCTTTACTTGGCTTGGTTGGTGTCCTTCTTGGCAGAGTGAAGGGCAAAGATGAGGTCCTCCTTTTCCTTCTGCAAGGACTCAACAGATGCCTGCAGGCTCTTCATGTTCTCCTGATGGGAGAAAGACCGACACGGGGATTTGAGCCAACAACCTTTTGATTACCCCGGGATTTGAACCAATCCGATCACAAGCATAGAATTTCACCCCGCTGAGCCACACAGCCGGCTCCCACCTGATGCTCCGACTGCATGGGCTCCAGGTGGCTGTCGTTCTGACACATCTTCCTGACGAAGGCCTCCTTCAGGGCAAGGACCTTGTTGAGCTCGATGAGCTCCTTGGACATCTGAGCCTGGCGCAGAGCGTGCTGGGTGGTGAACGCTTCGGCTGAAGATTTATCCACAGCCGTGCCGGACGGCAGCTGCTCAGGGTGAGAGAGAGACAGACTGAGCTGAATACATGGCGTGAAAAGGAATTGAAATAACAGGATGAGAAGCACCCGAACTGAACTTCGAGGGTGGCTAAAATATACAAGAACAAAGGGGAGGATTAGGGACAGAATGAGGAGAATGCAAACGGGAGAGGAATACACCCCACCATGGAGGACTCTTCCACAGGACTCCCCACTCCCCCATCTCTAGCTGGGCTATTTTCTTGGTCGTCTTCTTGGGAGGCCATGGCTTCAATCGAGGCTGCTATTCCGACACTTTCATCCTGAAACAGACAGGAAAGCTTGACTTGCCGTATGAGGCTGAGGAGCGACCCAGTCTGAACCACACATCAGAGGGGGGCAGATGGGGCAGGGGGGCAGATGGGGCAGGGGGGCATCCGACGTACCTCAAGCTGCATGATGACCTGCTGCAGGTTACGGATCACCTCCATGTTCTCCTTCAGCTGCTGGTCCTCCAAGGTCTCCACCAGGCTCTGCAGATCCAGCCTGCAGCTGCACGCAGTTCATTCAGCAGTCAAATCTCACCCGACCTCCCGGGATTCCGCTCGTTTCGACATTTTGGCACTTTGATACTTTTCGATTTTCACCAGAATCGGAGGAAAAAATCAGACACTATATTTTATTAACTGTCAGGTCACAGACAGCTGGGCTCCGACAGCTTCATCTTAACGCTAGACGAGTTTCAATATTTTCGAAAGCGGCACATCGCTGCTGATGCATTTTGGCGGGTTGGTTAGCTGACCATGATGCCGTCTGACATTAATATGGGGATGTGAGCGTCTAAATCAGCAGCCCCTCACTCAAGGCCACTGTAGCTATGGATCTGCACCCACATTCCCATTTTTGTCAGCGTGACCCCCGACCCAGTCACTCAGCTTGATTATCGATCCTTGGCTTAACATTTTCATTAAAGTGACAGGTGTAAAAACAAACCTTTGCTTGTTGATGTACAGCATTTACATATTAACATATACATTATCAGCCACAGGATGAATTACACAGTGATATGCAATCACTGTGTAAGTCTTAACATGGCCATAATCAAAGTGAACGAAATGGAAAGAACCATTATTTTCAGAGGGGGGGGTGGGGGATGGTTGATCACAGCATTAGACGACATCCAGACTCACGCGGCGTGCTGCTTCAGCCCCTCCAGCTTGACCAGCAGCTTTTCGTTGGTCTGCTCCGCCTGGAAACACGAGTCACACGGTGAGAATAGAGTAGGACTAGAACGATCAGATCAGGGGGCCATTATGAGGCTCACAGACACTGGGGTTTCCGGAGCTGTGCTCCAGGGACGCATCCTGTGCGCCGTTAAACTAAAAACGACAGGATCACATCCATATGCACTTCGCAGAGCGCGTGAAACACGCCACAGGCGTGAGACACTGAGGCAGCTTGTGGGGAAACACAGACATATGAAACCGGTCACCTACACGACACCCTCAGCGTCCGCCAGTCCCACAGCAACAGAAAGTCCAAGCAAGAGGTGTCACACTCAACATACCCGTTAGTGACATGAACGATATTCGGGGCAAAATCGGTTCTGTGATGTGATTGGCTGACACGGCCTCGGGAGGGCGGGGTCAGAGGGCTTGGACACGCACCATGATGATGCGCTCGAACATGAGCGACGTCTGGCACACGGCTTCGCTCAGCTCGCGGCTCAGCTTGCTGTTCTCCTCCTGGAGGCTGCGGTTCTTCTCCAGGATGTTCGAAACATTCCCCGCGGGCTCCACCCTGCGTAGGAGGGGGGGCCGACAAACGGAAATCATGAAGCATGGGGGCCATCTACCAGATCAGGAGCCTTTCCTCAGTAAAGCAGAAGCACGTCATGCGACATAAGCCAGACCACACAAGTGCATCCTGAAAAAACAACTATAAGTTCCCCAACTCTTAAAAGAGGCCACCTACCCCCCACCCCTCATCATAATGTCTGTTATAGGGAAGTTGTCCTGACAGGGTGAGTTATTCTTCTCTAGTAGGGCCTCCTTCTGATATTTTAATTTACAATATGTTTCAACAGGGGGGGGGGGGGGGGGGGGGGGGGGGGGGGGGGGGGGGGGGGGGGGGGGGGGGGGGGGGGGGGGGGGGGGG
>JAODJX010000066.1:2547532-2559179 GCA_026776945.1 Isichthys henryi
CCCCCCCCCCCCTCCCCCCCCCCCTTCCCCCCCCGGGGGGGGGGGGGGGGCGCCCAGACAGCTCAAATAAAGTAATCAGAGCATGACACCACAAAGCAGGGTCTTTTTAAAGCCCCTCCCCGCCAGCTCACTTGTCTCCTCCCTGGCGTTGCTCCAGCGTGATCGTGAAGATGGCGTGGGAGCGGGAGGAAGCAGCGTTCATGGCGGTGGAGCCCACTGTCCGGGCAGCGTTGCCCAGCTCCAGGCAGCTCACCATCTCATGCTGATGGAACACCTCCTTCTCCGTCAGACCCACGATCTGCATGGAGAGGAACGGAGAAGATGAGCACCATGGACATCCAGCATCCATGGCATCATGTACTGAGCCTTAAGAAAGGGGACCTTACCTTTATGCCTTCCTTGGGATCTTCACGGATGCTGATGGCTGGTTTGTCCTTAGATGAACAGAGCAGGTCCAGGATCTCCTCGTTGTAGATCTGAAACACAGGTTATATTTCGTGAGAGAACAGTTCTTTCTCCTTAAGCTTGACATCTAAAATGTCATCACTTGCTGCAGTCCCAAGAACACCTTTTAGCACAAAGTAGCAAAATCTCAAACAGCTTTATTTAGTCATAAATTAATCTGCGTCTATGTAAAATAATCCGCGTTTTGCCCAGTATCTGACAAGAGCTGAAATTATCATACCTCGAGGTAGGACACAGAGAGGGTAAAATCGCCATCGGCCGTCTTGCCCTTCTCGTGGAAGATTCTCTTGATCACTCTAGGAATGACGCCAACTGTAGGCTCATTCTCCTGGGCAGACGTGTAGGTGCCACCCATGGAGAAGGTCTTGCCAGAACCTGTCTGACCGTATGCCAGCACTGTGGCATTGTAACCTGCAGAGAATCAGAACACAGGCCCCAAATGGGACGTTCAGCTTTCGCAACACTGAAAACAGGAAGGATAATAACCTGTGTTTGCAAACTGGAGAAAAGACCGCACGAAATATTTAACAGGTGCAAGGTGCACAAGCGTTTCAAGCAAAGTGCTTAACCCAACGTTCTACATGAACGAATTCTTACAGTCACAAACAGGCTATAAGCAGCATTAAGTGTCACTAAAATGTTCTGTTAATCATTAAAATCAGGTTCCTATTTTCCCTACAGCACATGAGCCAAGCTTAAGAAGTGGAGCCATTTTATTTATGACATTATTCTAAGGTTTCAATACACACAGCGACACTATTTGGCATGTCGATGATTTGGAGAACTAGCCATGCAATGTTGCAGGCCACAGTTTTGGAGAAGCCAAACAGCCCGTCTAACGCCACAAAAACTAGCATTAGCATCCTATACATACATTGTAACCATTTGGATCAAAGCGCCAGATAATTACCTTTGAAGAGCCCAGACATCAGCGGAGAAACGGCAGTGTTGAAGACCTCCTCTTGCTCAGTCATCGGGTCAAACACGTAGTCATACGTGAAAGCCTTGTCATTGCCGACAATCACCTACATCGGCACAAAGAGGCGGTGTGAGCGCGGGGCCAGCCGCGATGGGGGCGGAAGCCCGACCCCCGCCTCCGGCAGCCGCTCACCTGAGGCTCCCCCGGCACGAAAGTCAGGCAGCACTGGCAGCCTTCGCTGACCTCCTTGGGGACCAGGGGGCGACACCGCAGGCCGACCCGCACGGGGATTACCTTCTCATCCTCCCGTGTCATGCTGAAATCCCGAAATCGGTGCCCCCTCCCAAAAAAAAAAAACGACAGACACGAACTGCATTATAATTGATAACACTCAAGCCTGCATCAGGTTCATCAATAACTCTTGACATTTACTGAAAAACAACAAAGAAGCATTTTCCTTCCTAAAAGATAACAAATCGGGGTGGGAACGGGAGGGGTGGAGGTACAGCATTAAAATGGCAGCAGAATAGCTTCGATTATGCCCCCAAACTGCTTTCTTCCCCCGTGCATTAGCTGCAGGTCATTCCGTTATCCTAAACTCGTCAATATTCTGTGACTGTCGTCCGACAGTTAAACACAGTAGATATTTAACGCGCACATACCGATAAACATAATAGGAAGCAATTCGACTAACGGCTCCTCGCCATAATCTACAAAGTTACACTAACAGCCCTTTCCGTTTGCAACTCCGTGTCCATCATCAGCAGTTTAATTATGTGTATACAGATAGGCCATTAAGAGAGGCTCTTCCAGTTTTACCTTCACGGTTGGAAAGTTCGCTCGGCCCCCCCACCCGAAAAGAAAGATCAGCAAAAAGTCAAGCTTCACCGTTGCTGTGGAAAAAACTGAAAAAGTCGCGGATCGTAACACCAGTATGTTTCAAGATTATTTTCACCTTAACGACCCCCTAACATGCGATTTCTCTTATTCAACTACAAGAAGAAATTCCCCTTGTTCTCCGTCTACCATCGAAATTAACCGAGCCCGCCACTTTCAAATCGTCCTTTTGGTAAAAACGTCATCGCGTTTACGCGTGACGTAATACGTAATGCGTATCCAGCGGTACGTAGTCCGCAGTGAAGCGATAGTCTGAAGTGTGGGAGCGTTTGGGAAAAAGGGAAGTATCTCTGCAAAAATGTCGATGATTCTATTAAATATATATTTGGTAACTACCTTTGTCACATCTGTATGTGAAATTCAGATGCAATTGTTTTTGTATGGAGTTCAATTTAAACACTGACATTGCTTTGTACGATATGCGTTAAAAAATAAATTACCGATTAAATCTAAGTAGTGTTGACAATACATTTGCTGTGTGATTATTAAATTGTCTTACGGATGGATAATCCGACAGGACAAATGAGTGCTGAATATGTTTCGCCATGAAGCTATTTAAATGTAAATTGTTGATTGAAATGTTAATTGTAAATGTAACGTTTGTATTTGTTGGACACATTTAACAGGGGAAACCATTTAAATTTAAATTACCCGACACCAACTAACGCCAAAGCAAAGGTCGTTAGGGGAAAAAAACTTGTCTCTTTCGACAAACTTCAGAAATAACAATGACAGAAAGATATAAAACAAAAGCATCTAGTTTATGTTATTAATGAATATGCAAAAGAATATTATTGCAATTTTGAGTTTATCTAACGATATAACGTATCGCATATATTCATTTTAAAGAATGAAACTGATCTTCGTGACTGCCGGTTCTTACATAATCCAACCTAAAGGGAGCGACATTACTCCGTTGGCGGATACCATCCGAGATATATTTGTTGGGTCCCTTAATCTTTCGTCCCAGCAGAGGTTATTGGAAAAGATCCAGAGTAGAGTTTAAGATCCAGAGTAGAGTTTAAGATCACGGTCATCTAGTCCGTGGACAAAAAAGTGTCACTTAATTGCAGTGCATTAAATTGAATCTTTTGAACCACAAACACTGAATGAGATATCTCAGGATATTGCATGAAAACAGTTTGCACTTCTTATACTGAGGAGGTGATTCATAGTTAATCACAGGTTATAAAACTGCGGAAATGTGTTTTTTAAAAGGTCAGTCTGCAGGTGGCTGCTGTTCGATAATCTGCACACATACTTCGGCCATTCCCCCTGTTAATTTACTGGATTTACGCCATAGTATACCCGTGTGGGTACCATTTGAAAACCGTATGCAGTACATAAAATGACTAAATAAATATGCTTCCTGGTTGGACAAGCTAACCTTCCTACAAAGCGATCTTGTGTAAACTGACATCGATGGATTAAATATAAAAATCCAGTTCCGAATGTGAAGCAAATTTAATACACGATGCGAACTTAATTCGTAGTTATCATATAGCTAAATAGTTATTTTGGGCGATCGTTTTTCTGTTGTGTATTAAACAGACGTGACTTACTCTGCGCATAGATGTTTTGTATACTATATTAACCTATATGAACAGCAATTTCAGATGATAATTTCTAGCATTTGTCAATTATCACAATTTCAAAAATATTCTATACCGTGATGTAGTAACGTGTCCAAAAATCAAATTAAATTATCAGAAAACATCACAATGACTGTGTGACATTACAAGCCATAAATCTATTATTGGAAGCCATCATTTCAAAAACAAGGTAATAAAAACTTGCCTGCGTATTACATGAAATAGTCGCATTTACCGTGCTATTTAACATTCAAAACAAGAGAATGTAGTTAACGAAGTAAGTGTTGATCTCTAAACGCTAAATTATAAAATGGATGGATTGATGGATGGTTCATCTGTTTAGTCGTAGCTGGGAAGGCTCGGGCTGCATATTTAGTGTGGGGCTTTGAGGGGAACCTTTTTCGCGCTGAATTTCCTAACAATCGGGTGTACACCACACGTGTCGACAGATTGACACCATGTCCCTCATTGTAGTTTAATTTACTGCAGGCAACAGATTCCGAGATGGTCTCACTTGGTTTGCCGACGGCCTGTTATATAATTGTGTGCGTGTGTGTGGGGGGGGGAGTGATACTTATGCCCACCGTCCTCTGAAGAAACCTCAACCTCTGTCTGTATTCTCATGCTAATGTAGATCTCTCCTTCGGGCACCATCTGCCCTCCCAAAGGCTTGGGTCCCAAAGGCTCCAGACGGACCTCTTTTGTTGGTGTCAGTCCAGGCAGAACTCCGAGGCCCGCTCTGCTTCCTCCAGGCCAGCAACCCGGGTCTTCAATTAACAGTGCGGATTTGTAAATAATTGGCAGCAGCGTCTGGCTCTGGCATTGGGGACAGAGGCCTTGCTTGGCCATCCGTGTCCTCCAGTCATCTGATTTACATTTCCAGCACGGCTCTGGGTTGAAAAGAACACTTTCATCTTTTTTTTTTTTTTGTTCCGCTGTTTGAGTCTGTCTCTTGTACATCTTGTTTTGAAAATGTTTGCGTCCGCCGCCAGCCTGCATAGAACACGACAGAGGCCCAGCTTCCAGCTTGCCTCATGCAGTCATTTTCATGGAATTATTGACTTAAAAAAATGTCATATGGAATCGGTCAGAATTACGTTTTTGTTTAAACTGTGAAAGTCAAAAACCATTTTTAAACGCATCTTTCCTACCTGTATTTTATGATTATGTATCACTCCACGGAGAGTATGAATTGTTTCTATACTAACCTATTCAGGGATTTTAACCGCAGGTGCAGTTCTTAAAATAATTCGCCCAACGGAAAGATGGATTAATAGAATTAAAACCAGCCTTTTTAATTGTGATACTAGGTGAATAACAACTCTTTAATAATCCCCATGGGGAAATTCTCTGTACCTACCCCATCTTGGTCTGCTTGACACACAGGTAATGTCATAGGTGAGAGCAAGCTTGGCAGAGAATGGCAGCCACCTGCAGAGCTGGGGGGGTGAGGGGGGGGGTGTTAAGGGTCTTGCTCAAAGGCCCATAGATGTGATTATTCTGCTGAGGTCAGGCTCAAACCAGCAACCTTCTGGTCACAGGGACAGAGACTTTCCCCACTGAGCTACACAAAGCTCAGGTTCAATAGCAGGGTTGGTGACACCGGCTTTAGGTGGAGATAAGTTTGACACACAGGTCTGTCATTGTCATTGTCAAAAAGGGAGGGTCATACTCCTGTTGTTATTGAATACAGGGTCCAGTATAAACATTGTGTGTCAGAATGACTGGACAATGTGACGCAGGGATCATGCCGCTGAACGTAATATTCATTTGGGATATCTGGCAGGGTTTTCTATTTCAAAAGCCGGAGGGATCATGGACGGACAGGGCTGACAGTGTTCAGATAAACATATATGATACAGCTACCATTTTGACTGGATGACAATGAACAGCAAACACTGGCCTGTTGGACAATGAGAAATAAAACCTCTAAACACTCAAGAGCGGCCATGTCTTTGGTTGGAGTCGAGACTTTGCCTGGGAGAGCAGTGGATGGAAAAAAAAACACACAGTAGCAGGACAACTAAACAATCACAGATAATCGCAGCTACCTGATCTCTCTCTCCCCCCCCCCCCTTCCAGGGCGCATGGTGGACAAACCCCTCCCACAAGGTCATTATCAGTAATAATAATGAATAACAAAACATATTAAACATATTCATATCACAATTAACAGAATTAGTGCTATAAATGCGATTAAATAAAATGCGATTAAAAATTAACTACACTGCAAAATTTAATCTATGTTAGAAGAAGCAAGCAAATAACACAGAGAATGAAAAAACAAGATATTATTGCCTCTTCATGGCTATTTAAGATGCAAAAATGGAAATAGAGTTTCTTTCAAACTTAAGCCCTGGCCATAGCTCATTACTGGTATAAAATATCCAGATGATTTCTTGAACAGTAACGCAGTAACGCAGCCCTTCACAAAGGAAAATTTTTTTCTGTTTTCGTATTTTACCTTTCCCAAATTCCTGATAAGTTACTGAGCAGTCTCTGTCTGCAGAGTCCGTGGAAGAAGCGAGGCCACAAGCTCGCGGACCCCTGACAGGTGCAACGCGGAGCGGTTTCCCGGGCAATGTCACAGGTGGGAGACGACATACACTATTATAATGGGCCAGCATCTGACGCCTCCCCCACCAATCTCTACACGTCTTCCGCTCATCTGCACTCTTTCAAAAATGCACATTTATCATTTCATATTGCAGTGAATAAATGACGCTCAGTTCAGTGAAAAAAGAAAAAGTTCATGCTCTTATCTGACGTTAAATCCCGCCAAGACCTACTGTATCTTGCTTTTTTGCTGATTTTAGAACCCAAAATCAAAACAACATGTTATGTTTTGATTGCTTTGATCTTTCTCTCTCTCTCTCTGTCTCTCTCACCCTTTCCATTTCTAGCAGATGATGGTTACACTATATGATTTTTTTTTTAGTTTGAAATGGATGCATTGATTTTTCATTTCAGTTTATGTTCAGGTGGCACTGTGAGAGCAAGCTCAGCTGGGCTTTACGCTTCAGCCACGCTCCTGCCCATTGTCCAGCAGCAGCGACTGCCAGATGAATTGAGATTAGTTATTGAACCGACTTGGAGGGGAAAATGAGGCGGCTGTGTTGCCTGCTTCAATAGGCCAGCTGTCGGGGGCGGGGCCAGCCCGGCTAGGAGTGACGAGCGGATAGGACCCTCGTCTCGGCAGCAGCTGGTTGATTGGTGCATCTTTTGAATTTATGTGCTCTCGCACGTAGTGGGCACAGCCGACAGTGATAAATATTGACAGAGGACTTGATTGAGTGGACACTGGTGGTGGTGATGGGGTGTGTGTGTGTGTGTGTGTGTGTGTGTGTGCGTGTGTGTGTGGTGGGGGGAGGGTGGCAGGGTAAGAAGCAGTGGCGCTTCATGTAAATCGGGGATGGGGGGCAGATGAAGACTTTTGATGGTCCAGCGTCTTCCTCAGTGTAATTCTGCTTGGCAAGCATAAAATGCGTCTTCCAGTCGGCTGTGCACTCTCAGAGAAAAGGGCAGCACTTTGTACTTTTGCTTCTCACTGGGGCTGTACCGCACAATTCTATACCTTTCAAGGTACAGAAATGGACTCCCCAAGGTACAAACAACAGTAATGTACCCCCCAGTGAAAAAATATTCTTCAGAGTTCATTTCTTAAAAGGCACAATTACCTACAGCTAAGGGTACAATTGGCAAACCTTTGAAGGTACAGCCCCAGCGACAAGCACAGTTACAAATCGGTCCTCTTTTTTTCTGAGAGTGTAGGGATTTGTAAGTATCACACCGAAATTCCAGTGCCTCAGAGTCAGTGAGTGATCTCAGCTCCATGCATGGTGGGAAGCTTGCTGGAGAGGGAAGCTGGTGAATCTGACTATTATTCCGGGATTAAAGGCAGAGATTATTAATCAGTTGGTAGGCTTGCTCCCCTTTGGATTTATTCCCGAGGGACATAGTGTGAATATCGTAACGTCTGATTGACCCAGGCAGCTGTGGATCTGTAGGGTTAGCGTCACTCTGATTTTTGTTTGTTGTCCATGCACGAGTGGCCGAATTTCCATAAAAATATCCTCTAAAAATCGATATCAACAAAGAATCCGTCTATCCTCCACCGCTTGTCCAGGTCCGGGTCACGAGAGCAGCAGTCTGAGCAGAGATACCCGGCGCTCTACCTCCTCCACTCATCCAGACAGGACCAAAACTGAAATTCTCCAACAATGAATATATTTGATATCTCCAGTCCTCCAGTTCATTACAAAATTAAAGGAATACATTTGTTTGATGCATCTTCTCATCTTTGTTAAAACGTGCTGAAGATAGACGCATCTTCTAAGGAAGCCAGATCTGGTCCTACCAGTTCCTGGTCAGATAGTCCAATGGCAGCGTAGTGTGTCGTGTTGATGCATAACAATGGCTCCCATTGCAAACCCCCCCCCCACCAGCTTTAGTCCCCTGTTCCTAATTGTCATCCATTATTAGCATTCAGGAGGAGTCAACCAACCCCCTTCAGAACTTACGAACGTACCTGCGTAATGTACCATGCATTTCAATGCCAGGCTGGATGAGTACACCTTGTAGGTGGGTCCTGACTGGCAGTTACAGGATGGCTATCCTGGGCAGCGCCAAATGTCTCACACTGCACCAGTGCGTACATCATCCATCGCATTTCATTGTCTCCCACCTCGTTTCTGCACTTGCCCCTCTTCCGAAGCTCTTCAGATTTTCCGTAGCGATCAAAAAAGCCTTCGTTCCACGCTTTCTAATTCCAGTTAAGCAAGATTTGTTCATTTAAAACAGTTACATTTTTCTTCTTCACCGTGTCTTAAAGGACTGGTCCCCATATCATCTTCCTTGGGTGTGTTTCTGTGGACCCTATGCGCGTCTAGCTTCAAATGGACTTTGAGATCAAAGGGATGCCGTTGACTATGATATATGGAATTAGAAAAAACACCCTTAGTAATCACACATGATTTGTGGCTTCGGAAGACAGGACACTTCAATGCAGTCCTAGCAGATGAAAATGATATTGCCTCCTGTTATAGATGACGTCAGTCCCACATCAGGATAATAATACGGTACAATTATCTTCCTGTCTAATCTCCAGCTGTGCTGCTCCGGCTATGATGACTCATGTGTAAACATATATTATATTTCAATATGTAAATTTAAATCTGGAAAAGGTCATCTGTCCATGTGCTACAGATGGGTGTTTTATTGTGTACAAGTTTGACATCTAGGCGCACTTTCCCTTCAGACGAAGAGCCGCGCTGCTTACCGACGAATCGGCAATAAAACAAAGATCTTCCTGTGTGAGTGAGCATGACCTTCTGTTTATTTGTATTGGAGGGTCTCCTTAGCCTGATGGGAGTGTGCATCCGTTAAATTATACAGCAGTTGTTGTTATCAGTCTTGAAAGAGTAGACCTCCAACACAAAGATATCAAATCTGTCAAAGAGTGCATTGTTCGTTTGGAAAGGCAACATCCCAGCCCGGCCATTTTTTCATCTTTGATCTGCTTTTGGAACTGGGTAGTAATACAAAACGAAAACATGCAGGATATGACTTACCGAGAGAACAAAGTGGAACATCAGAAGATCTATTTGAGGAAAAAACGGTTAATTAAAGTACAGGCTATACTTTAGATCCATGAACATTTCATTATTTTAGTTACAAACAAGGGACAATGTTCTCTGAAATGACCAAAGTCAAAGTTTCTAAACTCCCAGATCAAGCGAATAGTTTCCCATCCATCCATCCATCCATCCATCCATCCATCCATCCATCCATCCATCCATCCATTCATCCATCCATCCATCCATCCAGGCCTGGATATTGAAAGGGCCTGCAGTCTGCACAAGGCAGTGGTATAGCCTGCATGGGATTCTAGTTCATCGCAGGCACATATACTCACACACGAACATACCCCGCAGGCAATTCATAGATGACAGTTAGCCTACCTGCATGTCTCTGCACTGCGGGAGGAAAGCTGAATGCCCCGAGGGCACCTGTGTGGAGAAATGTTGGGAAGACCATGCAACTTTAACTCTGCCTGGGTGATTTGTCCTTGAAGAAATGATCAGGTGACCTTCACAGCAATTCATCTTCCCACCATCGCTTTGCTGAAAGACGTGGATTCAGCTCAGGGCTCAGTGATAATCTGCATGACTGGCAGCCACATCCAGTGACACGGCGAGGGCCAGTTTAGCGTCACTCCTTCAGTGTATCACCGGCCATTTTGCATATTTTATGGTGGGCCTATGTTCCATGCTCCACCCTTCGCCCTACAGGCTAGTAGGTAGAATACTTCCATCTTTAATAAGCCATTTTAATGTCCCAGGTTTGTGTTTGGTCATCTGTCAAATATATATCATCACTGTCTAATGAAAATCGTCTATCTCCGATAATGCATTTTTTCAAGATGCATGAAAAAATGCATCTTCTCAAAAACTACTTTACAAAATGAATCTAAAATAATGCAACGAGTCACCCTTAGTATCACAAATAGAATCCTTTACACAGCAGTTTGTGAGCAGTTCAATGTTTTAATGTTTAAGTTTTACCCATTAAGTGGACTGTTGTCTGTGAGCTTGAACTTACTGGAGGTGTATGGTTAGGTCGAGCCTCGTCTCCTTGTTTGCTGTATTCCAAGATCTCGGTAGGTTAACAACAGCTAGTCTAAATGTTTGGACATAATGTCCTATCATACTGTACAGTTACCATCAAACAAAGGTGTTCTAATAAAACAGATAGTTGACTTCAAAAGATGTCAAACATTATCAATTGACAGAGGAGAATGGACATATTCCATCTATAGTAAAGTCAAGTCAATTGCTATAAAAAGAAGTGTTATAGACTGGACAGTGATGACATACAAATTGAATGGTGCTTTGTTTGCACACGTATGGTGGAATTCCTTAGTGTTTGCATATCCCATCATGCTCTCCTTCGAGACTTACAAAGGTCAGTAAGTAAAGCCTTTTATTCGGTGCCCCTAGAGCATTTTTTGGGGATTTACGGTCTCGCTCAAGGGTCTAATAGCAACAGGACTATTCTACCAACCAATAGGATTTGAACTGGTGATTTGAACCAATAGGATTTGAACTGGTGACCTTCTGATCAACGACATACAAGCTAAGTCAGCGACACCCCCATATAAACGATATATATCCCTGTATATTTAAAAGTATACAAAAATGTGCATTATGAGGTCATGTGGGTGGGACGCCTTATTTTTCCATGATTCTGAAAAGCTAAACTAACACTTTTCAGGACTGACAGCAGACACCGCAGCAGGTGGGAAGTCGTCACCAAACACATTTTTTGCAGGTGAGCGATCAGGCCGGTCCGACCCGTCCCCAGTGTCAGTTTGGCCACTCAGCACAGCGCCGTGCGATCAGCGGCCCCCTGGGGCCGGCATGTTGTTTCCGCTGTCACGGTAAATCCCTCGGTGCCTGACCACTCCCTGACAAAGCGGTTACTTCACTGTCGACCGATTCACACTAATAAACTGCATAATTAGAATAAACTTTACTATTAGCAGAAGCTATACACATACTGGTCCATTTGTCTGAATCCTGTTAAAGCTTTTTTCTGCATACTTGAGGTCTCAAAGGGCAAGGGACGGACACACACAATACGATATTTTACGATGCCTTCTCAATTTATGGTCTCCGGGAGGAAGTAAGCCAGACCACCCACCAAATTTTCCACCAAATAGAACAGCGTTACAACTTCGGTTGAATGTAATAGCAATAATGTAAAATAGGTAATC